>JAAAKG020084401.1:0-16644 GCA_010014905.2 Druon quercuslanigerum | reverse complement strand
TATGAATATTAAACTTTTTGGTAGAAAATTAGTTTCTTTTTGTTTAATTATATTTTTGGGTTGAAAATTTAACCGTTCTGTAGATGATTCGTTCTTTTGCTTTGAAATTGAACAATTTTGTTTTAAAAAATCGTATTTTTGTAGAATATTAATCCTTTTGCTGAAAAATTCATCTTTTTTGTTTAAAATTTCACTATATGGTAAAAAATTCATTTTTTTGGTTGAAAGTTTAACTAGTTGTTAAAAAGTTCTCTTTTTTATTGAAAATCCATTTTTCAAGATTCGTAGTTTTATTTGAAAATTCATGTGATTTTTTGAAAACTCGTTTTTTTTTTAGAATTTATTTTTTTAACTATCAATGTAACTATTTTCATTTATAGTTAATTTTTTTCGAATATGGATTCTTTCAAGTTGAAGAATCATGTATTTTTTTAGAAATTCATATTTTTTTGTTTAAACCTTTTTTGTTATTCAACGATTGGTAAAAAAAAGTTAACTATTTAGGAGAAAGTTAAAATATTCAATTAAAAATGTAACTATGTCTGCAAAAATTAAATTTTTGGGTAGAAAATTAATTTTTTTCTTAAAAAATCATATTTTTCGTATTGAAAATTTACGTGTTATGTAGATAATTCGTGTGTTTGGCTTTAGAATTCCACATTTTTTTGCATATTGATATATTTTGTTGAAAATTTGTGGTTTTTAGTAAAACATTAATCTTTTGGGTCAAAAATTTCAATGTTTGTTAAGATTTTATATTTTTTAGTTAAAAATTCAACTACTGATTTGGAAGTTGATCTAGTCTGTTAATAATGAATTTTTTTCAAGACTTTGGTTTAAAATGAAACTTTTTCATGAACATCGTTTTTTTCAATAAAAATTCGTTTTTTATCTGAACATTTCACTATTCTATTTTTAGTTAGTAAATGATCTTTTATATGTTCAAATTCAATTATTTGATGGAAAATTGATGTCTTTTTGGTTAGTAAATTAATCTTGTTTGTTGAAAATTGAAGTCCTACGAATTTAAAGTGTTTCATATTGCATTCAATACGGTATTTACTTTAATTCTTAATTTTTAAATTTTAACGTATTTTATGAACGATCCCTCACTAAAATCATTATTTGTGCAAAAATACTAATCTTGCATTTTTATATAGAGTCTAGCGAAAAATCAATCAGCGCAAGCCTTCTTGGGTCCGGAGAATCCAGAAGAACCCTATTTGGATGGAATTAATTACAATTGTGTTGCACCTGGTAAACGATTCCAGCCAATGTCTAACCTTTCAGGAGGAGAAAAAACTGTGGCTGCTTTAGCATTGTTATTCGCTATTCACAGGCAAACATTCTTATTCATAATTGAATATTTATTTATTTAAAATTCAAACCTATTACTTGGTATCATAAATATCTGTTATATTTTGGTTCTTATTTATAGTTTTCAACCAGCGCCTTTTTTCGTACTGGACGAAATCGATGCTGCTTTGGATAATACGAACATTGGAAAAGTCGCCAGTTATATTCGGGACAAAACGAGTTCTCTTCAAACTATTGTGATTTCTTTAAAGGAAGAGTTCTATTCTCATGCAGACGCACTGATTGGAATCTGTCCCGACGTAAGTTTAATAATTTAAATATATCTTTTTTATATTACAGGCCTTGGATTCACTACACTATTTTACACTTTTTTAAAGCAATTGCACGATTTGGTCACAATTTTCTATTAATGTCACTTTTTTTGGCTTTTTCTTATACAAAATTTAAAAACTTTTTCTAGTTTTTCAATGCAAAAATGTAATGCCTACTTTATAAATTCAATTTCAGGGTGGCCGTTTTAATCAAAGAAAAAAAGTTCCGGTTTTTCCCGGTTCGCAAACAATTTTCACGGCAAATAATATTACAAAATTCGAGCTCTAATAAAGCTAAAAAAATTTTCATTTTCAGTATTCAAAAATAAAGTACAAATTAAAGCACTCGCAATAGAAGTTTTTTAATTCAAAAATGTTATATTCAAATACTCAATAAAAATAAAAGCGTTTAAAATATAAGGTACTAACACTTTTTAATTGAAAAGTTGTAAATGAAAGGCAGATAAAATGCAAAATTTAGAATTTTTAAATTTGATGAATTATGTAGAGTTCAAAAATTCAGATTGAATTAGTGCGCTTGAAAATGGTTAAAATTATATCATTTTAAGCAATTTTAAGTTAGGAACATTCAAAATTGAACATTTTTATTTTTTTTAACTAAACCTTTCTTATATTAGAAGTTAAATTTTTTTCATCTTAACAGTTTACACACCCTTAAAAATCTCAAAAATTTTATTTAAAAATATTAAGAAATCTACAAGTTGTTTAAATTAAAAAATTAATTAGTTTTGAAATTTTTTCCGAAAGTCTTAATATCTTTTTAAATGAATAGAATTTTTCCTACAATTTTTAGAAAATCTAGCAAATTAAAAAAATTGTCCTTAAAATCTTTCAGATTCTTTCTTGACAATTTTGGAAATATTTTTAAATCTTTTTGAATATTCTCTTAAAATAATTTTTCAAAATGAAAAACCGTTTTCAATTAAAAATCATTTCCAACAAATTAATTTTTTGTTAAAAAAACGATTAAAATCGTAAGATTCAAAGTTTAAAATCTCTTCGAAATTTTAATGATTCAAGGCTTTCTATGTCAAACGTTTCAGTTTCAAACTTTTTGGTTATTTAATATAATGAAAGCCTTTAATTACGAATATATTATTATGAAGTTGAAAAAAATCTTTAAAATCTAGCAATTCTTAAATTTTGAACGTATTTAGAAGCGTTTTGTCAAATTAATTATTAGTAACTTTTTACTTAAAGCACAGATTCATTAAATCCAAAATTTTAGACTTGACACGCTTTTATTTTTTTTATTTTTTAAGATTTCAAGACTGCATTTTGAAATTCTTTAAATTAAAAATCTAAAATGGAAAATTTTTTAAGGTAAAAAACTTTCGTATTACGCATTGTGAACTGAATGGTTTCATAATTGAAAAAGATACTTCAATTAATTACGAACTTGGAGATTTTTCTTTTAAAGATTTGTAAAATTCCTGATCAAATAAAAATTATATTTTAACTAAGAAAAGATTTTTATTTTAAATCAAAAACAGTTGAATTGAACCAAAAAATACGATTTTTTAAAAACAAAATAGTTGAAGCCTCAACCAAACAAATAATTGGCAACCAAACAGTTGCATTTTTAACTTAAAAGACCAGTTTTAAAATAAAAAAAATTATAGTGAACATTGCAACGTTCAAAGTTTAAGTTTAGCTTTCGGGAATTTAGACGATTCAAGGCTCTATATTAAAAACAATTCGTTTTAAAATCGTTTACTTTTTAATATTTTATTTATAAATTGCTCGTTTTTAATAAACTATCAAACATTGCTAACTATTGAAAAATTGCTCTTTTTTTCATTAAAAATTTTCAAATTGAATGGGTTAAAACTGTAATATTTTTGACGGACATAAAACAACATTTGTGTCGCATTTAAAAATTAATAAAAGCGTTTAAATTTGAATATTTTTATTTTTAATTATTTTGAAATTGAAGATAGTTTACAAAGTTTCAATCGGACGTTTTAATTTGTTTGATTACTAAGGCTTTCGAAATAAACAGTTCAATTTTTAACGTTAAAATCTGTAAAATGTTTAATTTTTAACAGAGTCATAATCTTCCGGTAAAATCAGTAAATTATTGTTCAATTTCAAGTACTCGAGCGAAATTTAAAAAATCATCAATTAATTTATATTTACAGTTAATCAACTTAAAACGCCTTTTTTCAACATATTGCGTATTTTAAAATTCGTTATTTAAAAATGTACCCATAAAAATGAAGGCATAAAGTCGACCATTTTTATTCTGGCAAGTTTTAGAATTACATATTGTGAACTGAATAATTTTTATAATTGAAAACGTTAACAATTAAACTTTACATTAAAAAAATTTTGTTATCAAACTTATTTTAAATCGCATTATATACCATGTGCTATAAAATTTGTGATGTTTCAAATGACTGGATAGATTTTCTTCTAAAAATTTGTACAATTCCCCGTAAAAAAATTAATTCACTATCATTTCACGATGCTTACGGGTACAGCAGCCACCTTGGACTAGACATAAGTTTAATTTTTCAAAAATTGTATGACATTTAAAAAAATTTATGACTGGTTTTTCCCACACGTGATTCCGAGGCCTGATATTACAATAATCCATACTGCTTTAGTATTATTCATTATTTTATTAAGATTTGATAAAATTGATAAATTTTCTTTTCAGGTTGGAGAATGCTTGGAAAGCAAAGTACTGACTCTTGATTTGACAACTTATCCTGTTCAAGTTTAAGTTTAAAATGTTTAATTTTATACCGTGAAGCCATTCTTATAAATTTTGCGACATCTTTTTAATATATTTGGTTTGAATAATCATTGTAGACATATTGCGATTCATTATTGTTGCAGTCATCTCGTTTTAAAGAATAAACATTCTGATGTTTTCAAAAAACGTTTGTTTTTATGCAATAAATTTACATATTTTTGTATCGGACTTGCGAAATAATATCAAGGTGGACGCTGAACCGAGAATTGACCGGGAATTAAAAAAATTTGTAGGAAAAAAAATTTGTCCAACTTAATTATCAACCGTTTTTTAATTAATTAGTTAAATTGGTATCTTTCAGTTATAATATCAATGAAGTTTAGAATACGTAATTCAATAATTTTTTACTTTAAACGTTTTCCATTTTAGATTTTTAATTTGTAAGCGTACATTTTATTTTAAAGAATTTAAAAATTTTAAAAGAATTTTAAAAGAAGATTCAAAGACTTGATCAATTAAAATTTAGGAACGTTTAAAATCGAAGACTGTGAATATAAATTAATTATTTTTATAATTTAATTGTACTTTAAGATTTAAAAAGTGAATAATAATGTATTTTACAAGACGATTCGGAATCAGTTGACAACTTTAGAATTTCCAGACTTTAGCGTTAAAAATTAAACTGTTTCAATTAGAAATTCTTATTAGTTAATTAATGTAAGCGCTTGATTGAAACTTCATAAAATATTTTCAGTTTTAAAATACCTTCAAAAAATATATTCATTATTAAAGGCTTTTATTAAATTTTAAATCTTTCAGTCTTAAAATATTCCATTTTTGAACCATTCAATTTGAATTTTTTTAATCATGAAAAATAACAATTAATATCAATTGTTTTTCTTGAAAACTAATAATTTCTGTTCAAAACTTACTATTCCAGTTAAAGATTGCTTATTTTAATTAAAACTGAAAATGTAGTTATTATTTAAGTTGAATATGTTCAATAATTTTACATAAAAATTAGTTTTTGATTCAGCATTGATTTTTTACCTAAAAAGTTAATTATTCAATTTTTGTTTGAAAAATTATCATTTTGGTTGAAATTTCACTTTTTTGGTAGAAAATTTAATTATTCTAGTTAAAGATTCATCATTATAGTTGAGAATTCATCTTTCTGGTTTAAAATTCAACTATTCCAGTTAAAGATTTTTTTGAAAGTCAGTCTTTTTGTGAAAATTAATGTTTTAAACTGAATATTTAGGTTATTTAAATTGAATATTCCATAGTAGTTTTCCTTGAAAATTCTTCTGTTTGGTTGAAAATTAATTTTTTGAACTTAATATTTTATTATTTAAGTTTTGATTGACAATTTATCTTTTTTAGTACAAATTAATTTCTTCGAAACTATATATTTTAATTATGAAAAAATTTACTTAATATCCAGAAATATATGACTTTTCATTTAAAATCGGTAAATACAAATTAAATATTTAAAACTAAACAAAAAAACTAAAATTTGAACATTCCAAATTCAATTGTTTTATTTTAAAAAGTTTAAATTTAATTCAAATTGTCGGTTTTTGTTGTATAAATAACAATTCTGTGCCTATTATTATTAACAAAAATTCGAGTAAGTTGAAGATATATTTTGAAGTCCTGAAAAAATTCAAAATTAATGTAAAATTTAACATGATTTAAAATATTTTAAATGAAGTTGAAAAAGTGCAAATAGTCTACGTAAACGATTATAGAATTACACATTGTGAACTGAATGATCTCATAATTGAAAGATTTATCAATGGAACTTTAAACTTTAGAAAAGATAAAATTGAACTTATTTTGAACAGTTTTAAGAATTTTGAAAAACTTCAGAAGAAGAAAAAACATTCCCTGGGAAAATTTAAAATGATGTTTTGTTTGAAAACATTCATTTTAAGGGAATATTTCAAAAGATTTATAAAGATTTACAAAATTATTAAACATGTATGTGGAAGATTTTGAGCAAATTTTGTTTTTAATTTAAGGAAAAATTCGAATCTTTTTAAAAGATGTTTACAAGTTATGAAAAAAATTTTTAATAATTTAAAATTTGAAAAAATTTAAAACAACATTTAAATCTTTTAAGATTTTGAAGTACAATTTTGAAGCATTTTAAGGATGTTAAAATTATTAAAAATCAAAGTAATTTAACTTTTAATTTAATCGTTCAATTTTCAATGCTTCCAGCTTACAATTTTTTAAAATGATCATTTTTTAAACTGATAATTTAGCCTAATCCAATTGAATATTCCATAGTTTCCCTTGAAAATTATTCTGTTTCGTTAAATATTAATTTTTTGAACTTAAATTTCTCTTTTTTTAGTAAAAATTAATTTCTTCGAAACTATATTTTTTAATTATGAAAAACATTACTTAATATCCAGAAATGTATGACTTTTTATTAAAAATCGGTAAATACAAATTAAATACTCAAAACTAAACAAAAAAACTAAAATTTGAACGTTGCAGTTTTCATTTCTTTGTTTTAAAAAATGTAATTTTTAAGACAAATTGTTGAATTTTTATTTATAACTAACAATTAACCGCCCATTATTATTATAAAGAATTTGAGTAAGTTAAAGAGATTTAAAAGTTTTTAAAATATTAAAATTTAGTTAAAATTTTCAAATAATTTAAAATAATTTAAACGAAGTTTAGAAAGTGCAAATAATCCACGGCCTAATTTAAAACCAAATATAGATTTTGGCAGATTTCGAACAAAAAAATTCGAAGATCTTGAAGAATTTTGAAAGGCTTCCAAAGAATAAAAAACATTTTCTAGGAAAGTTGAAAATGGTTTACTTTGAAAAATTAATTTTAAAAGAATATTTAGAAGGATTTAGAAAGAGTTAAAAAAAAATAAAAAATGAAAGGAAGATTTTAAGAAAATTTGTTTAATTTCGCAGGATATTAAAAAAATTTTGTGGACATAATTTTAGGAAAAATTGTAATCATTTTAAAAGATGTTTCGAAGTTCTGAAAAACTTGTATACAAAAATTAAAATTTGAAAAAACCTAACACAACACGTAAATGTTTCAACGCTTTGAAATGGAAGTTTTGAAGCATTTTTAGGATTTTAAACTTCTTAAAATAATAATTTAACTTTTAATTTAAAAAGTGTACAATTTATTTTACAAATGCAATCGCTCAATTTTTAATGTTTCCATCTTCAAATTGATTCAATTTAAAGCATTGAACATTTTTATTATTTCACTAGAATTTTTTTCTGCTTTAGAGTTCGGTTTTTTAAATTTCATTCACCGTGAAAAATTTGTGCAAACTGGGAAACGTCCGGGAATTTTTTTCTTTAATTAAAACGGCCACCCTGTAATTTCTCCGCATTTCTTTATTTTCATAACAGACTCAATATATACAGAATTACAAAAATATCAATTAGTTTGCTATTTATTTAAAAATAATAAAGTGCTATTCAAAGATTTGATGGGAATTTTGTGCAAATAGCAAAATTGACTTTTCGATTTGTTGCATTCTTCCGCTTATTTTTCTATCTTCACATCTTGAAATTCGATTTCAGAATTTAAATTTAATGTATCACAATGTTTCTTTTCTACAGAAAATAACTTCGAGTTTTCACTTGAACTCGTTACGTTTTCCTTTCGGAAATCTAAATTTCTATCTTCATCTTCTACTTCAGACTTAATTCCAATCAGAACAAAATCCACTTTTTCTTTTTCATCCCTTGAAATTTGATCGGAACGATTGTCTTTACTTTGTGCCTCTTTCTGTCCCGGATGAAGTCGTTTGTGCTTTGTTAAACACGTTCTGTATTTAAATATTTTATTACAAATTTCACACTCAACAGTTTTTTCTCTACTGTGGCAAAGCATGTGTTGATCACGCTTATATTTCTTAATGAAACCCTTATCACACAATTTACACTTATAGAGAAGTTTACGTTCCTCTTCGTCTAAGTGGATCCTTTTATGATTTTTTAAAGCATCCGGTTTCAAAAAACATTTAAAACAAATATCACACTGAAAAGATTTTTCTCCGTGGCTGAACATGTGCCGCACTAAATTACTTGTTGTTGAAAATCTCTTATGGCAAATTACACATTTGTTATCGTAATTTTCCAAATGAAGGCGCATGTGTATTCTTAAACGGAGGGGATTCTCGAAACTTTCGACACAAACTGGACACTTGTGAGATCCTCTACTTTCTCTATGATTATGTATATGTTTTCTTACATTATGGCGATTTTTGAATGTTTTTTTACAAATGTCACACTCGAAGGGCTCGGTATTTAAGTGTACATTAACGTGGGTCTCAAGTTTTCTTGGTGCTAAATAAGCAGCTTCATTTTTTGGAAGACAATTGGTCTCTTTGTTAGCTTCATTTTTTTCAAGATCATTGCTCTCTTTGTTGAAGAAATCCTCTTCGTCCACTGATTCGTATTCTGTAGGTTCATATTTGATAAAAACAGCTTCCATGTCTACTGACACAAACTGTAAAAAAAAGCTGTTTTTAGTTGTTTTAGTTTTTTCTGGGTAGGTGCAGAAGTCCAGTTTCAGAATTTTATGACTTCCTGATCTTACAGGAGGGTGATTATGTAACTTTTTCATTTCAGGGTGGCGCAGATTTTTCAGAACATCTCAATTTAATCTAATTAAATCATAATGTATTATTTATTTTTTTATTCGTTTAGAAATTAAAATAGTTGTTGGAATATTGATGTACTTTGTGAAAAATTCGCCTTTTTTGTAGACAATCTTTATGGTTGAAAATTCATCTTTTCGGTATCAAATTTAAGTATTCCAGTTGAAGATTCATCATTTTAGTTAATAAATCATCAGGTTGGTCGAAAATTAATGCCTTCAACTGAAAATTTGAATGTCTATTTTTGGTTGAAAATTGTTCATTTCTTGTTCAAAATTTAACAATTTGGATGGAAATTTGTCTTTTTTAATTGACAATTCATCTATTTCGTTGAAAATCTACATTTTTGGTTAAATATTGATTTTTTAAAAAAGAAAATGATATTTTTCTTTCACAGTTAATTTTTTTTGTTTAAAAATTCTATGTATCGATTACAAGTTCAAGTATTATAGTTAAATATTTATCAGTTAAAGTTGAAAATTCATCTTTTAGGTTGGAAATAAAATTACTTGATTGAGTTAAAAAACCTTTTTTTGGCTAAAAATTAATTATTCAATTTTTAGTTTAAAATTTATATCTATTAGTTGCAGATTCATATTTTTCGTTAGAAATTAATCTTCTTGATTGGAAATTCAATTTTTTCTTCAAAAATTCAATTTTTCTAATTAAAGATTCATAATTTTAGTTAAAAATTCATTCTTCTGGTTCAAAATTCAACTGTTCCAGTTAAAGATTTCCAATTTGGTTCAAAATTAATTCCTTTGTTTGAAAATGTAACAATATTCTCAAAAGTTAGTTTTTTTTGTAAAAAGTAATTTTTTTAACTGAAAATTTAACTTTTTCCAATTAAATATTCCATAGTTTTAGGTAAAAATTCTTCTATTTGGTTGAACATAATATTTAAATATTTAATTTTTGATTGTCAATATATTTTTTTTTCTAAAAATTACTTTTTTGTTGTAGAAAATTCAACTATTTCAGTTGAAGATTTATCATTTTATTTAAAAATTCATTTCATTAATTGGAATATAAGCTATTTGATTGGAAACTTGTTACTTCATTGTACGAAAAAGAATTTTTTGTCGAAAATTAAACTATTTTGTTCAAAATTTGTTTCTTTTGTGGTTAAATTTTATTATGCTGAAAATGAAACTAAAATTCCAATGAAATATGCTATAATTTTAGATAAAAATTCATCTCTTTGGTTAAACATTTATTTTTTAACTAAAAATTTAATTATTCAATTTTTAGTTCAAAAATGATCTTTTCTAGTTGAACATTCATATTTTTTGGTAACAATTAAACTTCTTGGTTGAAAATTCAACTTTTTGGTCAAAACTCAATTACTTTAATTAAAGATTCATATTTTTAGTTGAAAATTAATTCCTTTGTTTGAAAATGTAACAATTTTGTCAAAAGTTAGTTTTTTTTTTTGTAAAAAGTAATTTTTTTAACTGAAAATTTAACTTTTTCCAATTAAATATTCCATAGTTTTAGGTAAAAATTCTTCTATTTGGTTGAACATAATATTTAAATATTTAATTTTTGATTGTCAATATATTTTTTTTTCTAAAAATTACTTTTTTGTTGTAGAAAATTCAACTATTTCAGTTGAAGATTTATCATTTTATTTAAAAATTCATTTCATTAATTGGAATATAAGCTATTTGATTGGAAACTTGTTACTTCATTGTACGAAAAAGAATTTTTTGTCGAAAATTAAACTATTTTGTTCAAAATTTGTTTCTTTTGTGGTTAAATTTTATTATGCTGAAAATGAAACTAAAATTCCAATGAAATATGCTATAATTTTAGATAAAAATTCATCTCTTTGGTTAAACATTTATTTTTTAACTAAAAATTTAATTATTCAATTTTTAGTTCAAAAATGATCTTTTCTAGTTGAACATTCATATTTTTTGGTAACAATTAAACTTCTTGGTTGAAAATTCAACTTTTTGGTCAAAACTCAATTACTTTAATTAAAGATTCATATTTTTAGTTGAAAATTAATTCCTTTGTTTGAAAATGTAACAATTTTGTCAAAAGTTAGTTTTTTTTTTTTTTTGTAAAAAGTATTTTTTTTAACTGAAAATTTCAATTTTTCCAATTGAATATTCCACAGTTTTATTTAAAAATTCTTCTAATTGGTTGAACTTAATATTTAAATATTTAACTCTTGATTGTCAATTTATCTTTTTTTCTAAAAATTATTTTTTTGTTGTAGAAAATTCAACTATTTCAGTTCAAAATTCATTGTTTTTGTTGAAAAGTAATCTTTTAGGTTTAATGTTAAACTATTTCAGATGAAGATTTATCATTGTATTTAAAAATTCATTTCTTTAATTGGAATATGAGCTATTTAATTGGAAACTTGTTACTTTATTGTACGAAAAAGAAATTTTTGTCGAAAATTGAACTATTTTGTTCAAAATTTGTTTCTTTTGTGGTTAAATTTTTTTATGCTGAAAATTTAACTAAAATTCTAATTAAATATGCCATAATTTTAGATAAAAATTTATCTCTCTCGTTAAAAATTGATTTTTTAACTAAAAATGTAATTATTAAATTTTTAGTTGAAAAATGGTCTTTTTTAGTTGACCATTCATATTTTTTTGGTAAAAATTAAACTTCTTGGTTGAAAATTCACCTTTTTGATCAAAAACTCAATTACTTTAATTGAAGACTTATCATTTTATTTTAAAATTAATCTTTTTAGTTTAAAATTCAACTACTTTTGTAAAATATTTCAAACTCAGTGAAAAATTCATCCCTTTGTTTAAAAAGGTAACAATTTTTTTGAAACTTATTTTGTTTATGTTGAAAGTTCTTTTGTTTGCGAAAAGTAATTTTTTAACTGAAAATTTAACTTTATCTATTTGAACATTCTTCTGCTTGATTACACCTTAATATTTAAAATTTAAAATTTAATTATTTAAGTTTAGATTGACAATTTATCTATTTTGGTAAAAATTAATTGGTTGAAAATTCCACTATTTCAGTTAAAGATTCATTTTTTAGTTAAAAACTCATCTTTATGTTTAAAATTAAACTATTCCAGTTAAAGACTTACAATATTAGTTGAAAGTTGATCCCTTTTTTTGAGTTAGTTTTTTGTAAAAAGTAATATTTTTAAATGAAAATATAACTTATTCCAACTGAATATTCCATAGTTTCCGTTTAAAACTATTCTGCTTGTTTGAAAATTAATTTTTTTATTTAAAAATTTAATTACTTAAGTTTTGATTGAGAATTTATCTTTTTTAGGAATTTTTTTTTTCGTTTGAGAACACAAATGTCTTATCTATTTGGATCAAAATTCAACTATAGCAGTTGAGGAGTCATAATTTTAGTTAAAAATTCATCAGTGATGTTGAAAATTGAACTAATTTCTTGAAAGCCCGTTTTTTTCGTTTGTTCAAAATTAATGTTTTCATATAAAAATTCAACTATCCAATTTTTTGTTAGAAATTAGTATATTTTTGGTGGGAATAGTTTAAAATAATTATTCTTCTAAAATTATGAATAAATAAATTATTTTTAAATTTATGGCAATTCAATAATTTTTTATATACGAATATAATATTATTTAAAACATAAATTGAGATTCAATTCAACTACATTAAATGGTAAACAAGTTAATATTCCTTCTTAATTTTGGGTTTAAAAGCCTAATGTTTACTGATTTGTTTTAAATTTAATAATAACTTTTAATAATTATTCAATCCTGAACAAGTCTTATGAATTAATTAGGTGGTTGTAATTCACTATAATTAGGTGGCTTTATCATATTTTTTATCAGTAAAAATATCAATTCGCGATTTAATAATTAATTGAATTCGACGTGATTTACTAAAATAAATAAAATTGAATTAAACAACGAAGACTGAAATACAGGTGCCACTAAACAATTTCCAATTATTTTTTTCAAAGTTCCATGTCTTTTCTTCGAGGTTTTTCAGAACTTTGTCAAAACTTTATGAATTTTCCAGGTCTTGTAGTAATCCTGACTTTTCGGTTTAAAACAGAACATATGTAAGTCAAAGGTTAATAAAAAAAGAGAAATAAACAATAACAAGTGATTTTAAACTCTGGCATTAAAAAATCTTCTGTCGAAAGTTGGTTTCTTTTAATACAAAAATATTTTTTTAGAAATAATAATAACCAATTTCGTTAGGCATTAATTAATATTATGTTGTTTCATAAGTATCTCCTTAAATTTTGGAGGTTATGGAATATAAATAGTAAGAATACAATTATTGAATTGTTGTAATTAATATAGAAACATTTACATGATTAAATGTCTAAACTACTTAAAATTTTTTGCAAATGTTACGCGTATAAAAAAAGATTATACGAGAATGCAAAAGGTAAATAACAAAACACTAACCTCCGGTATTGTATTATTTTCGTTTTCCATTTTAGGTTATTATATTTATAAACCTTCTTAAAATTAATTTATATTTCAACTGCAGGACTTCCATATAATACTGTGTTACCTAAATGGTAAATATTGTTCAAGAACGATTAAATTTGTTTGTTTTGTTTATTGTATTTTGTTACAAAATGGATCAAAAGGACCAAAATAATTTTTTGTGGTTTATGGTCAAGAGAGCAACTTGGATCGGCGTCGGTTATAACGGAATTTGCAATTATATTTCTTTAAGATAATTCAATTTAATTAAAAACCTTATGATTTTAATCGATTTTTAATAACAGATGAACATTTATTTTTCTTTACTATGTAAAATCTGTTTCGGTCTTTAATTTTCAAATTATGTAACTATAATTGCCTATGCCGACATTACCGACATCACTTACTCCTGAGCATAAACTTACAAATAGTATAGGTACGAACTTGATGCTGTAAAAGGTTGTAAAATTTCATGAAACTTTGGAAATGTTTCAAATATTAATACGGATAAATTTTAATTTAAAAAAATGCTTAATAAATAAAAAAATTTCAGGTTGTATTAATCTATTACTATTAATATATTAATAATAATATATTATTATGCAACAATTATGTTAAAAAGTCATCATTTTTGTTAGACTCAACTGTTTTGTTTAAAAATCACTTTTTTATAGAAAATTCAATAATGTGGCAGATTTTTGTTACTTTCTTGAAAAACAAATCTTTTTTCTAAAAGTTATTTGACTCGTTAGTTGAAAATGAATCTGAGTAGAAAATTAAATTATTTGATTGAAAATTCAATTGTTTTGTATTAAATTCGACTGTTTGGCTTGCAAATTCAACAATATGGTTAAATTCTTTTTTCGTTCTCGAGTCAAAAGTCGTTTTTGGTTGAAAATTCAACTATTTTATTCAACATTTTTATTAGGCTAAAAATTTAATTATATTTTTAAACATTCAAAAATTTAGTTAAAGAAAAAAAATTATTTTTTATTTTATTATTTCTAAAAATTCTTTTGTTTTGTCCTTGTTTCGTTGAAAAATAATTTGTTTTTATGAATTTAACTATATTGTTATAAATGAAATCTATTTGATCTATTAGACTTTTCTAACTTTCCTGAAGAATTCATCTTGTTGAAAACTCAACTATTTGGAAAATTTAAATTTTACAGTTGAAGATTCATGAAGGTTAATAAATAATCTTTGACAAAAAAGTAGACTCTTTTTGTTAGATACTACATCAGGTAATTTAAAAATGTATCTCTTTGGTTGAAAATTAAAGAATTTGATTAAAAATTAACATTTTTGTTAACATTTTATATTTTTGGGTATCAAGATCGACTGTTTTGTGTAAAATGCGCCTTACTGGCTTAAAAATATAATAATTTGGTGGAAATTTTTGTTATTTCTCGAATGAAAAATCGTTTTGATTGAAAATTCCATTTTCTTTAATATTTTTATTTGTTCAAAAAATTTATTTTCTTTCTTTCTTTTTTGTTTAAAAATCTGTTTTTTGGATTGTAAGTTCAACCATATTTTTAGAAAATTCAACCCTATTTAATTCAAAATTTGGTAGACTTTGCTTGCTTTCTTAAACAACAAATCTTTTTTATGTCAAAATTCATCTCTTTTAATAAAAACCTAATCTTTTTTTTATTCAAAATCCAAAAACTGTTTATTAGTTATTATTATTAGTTTATTAGTTTATTATAAGTAGAAAACTCTATTTGGTTAAAAATTGAACTATTTTGTTTAAAAATTCGTTTTTTTTTGTTTTTTTAAATTTACTTTTTTACTTGAAATTCAACCTTTACAGATAAAGATTTATAATATAAAATAAAAGTTTATCTCCTTGGTTGAAAATCTAAGTATTTTGTTGAAAATTCGTTTCTTATGGTAAGAATTAATTTGTTTACTAAATGAAAATTAAACAATTTGATTATAAATTAAAACTTGTATTAAAAGTTGATATTTTTAGGTAACAAGATAGATTGTTTGGTATAAAATGTGCTTTAAATACTTGAAAATATAATAATTTGATGGAAATTTTCTTATTTCTCGACTGAAAAATCGTTTTTGATTGAAAATTCCATTTTCTTCAATATTTAACCCTATATTATTCAAAATTTGGTAGATTTTTCTTGCTTTCTTAAACTTAATCATTTTTTTATTCAAAATCCGAAAACTGTTTATTGCAAATTTATCTGTTTCGGTCGAGAACGCATCTTTCTTGGTATAAAACTCTATTTGGTTAAAAATTGAACTATTTTATTAAAAATATGAATATTTTGTTGAAAAATCGTATCTTATGCTTAATAATTAAATTTTTAATGAATGAAAAGTAAACAATTTGATTAAAAATTCAAACTTTATTCAATATTTGCTTTTTTAGTTGAAAAATCGTCTTTTGAGTTTGAAAATTCATCTCTCATAGTAGAATTTGTTTATTTTCTAGTGAAAAATACAACTGTTTAATTCTGTATACATTTTAAACAATAACAATTTTCACTAATATTAATTAGTGACTGAATTGTAGCTATCAAACGGTTCTTTTTAATGATAAATCAGTAAAACTTAACAATTAACCACTGAAAATAATTTATTTCTAACTAGAATTCAGTCACAAATTAAAATTACTAAAAATATTTGTCTTTTTTCTATCAATTCAACTCTTTTTTATTCCAAATAAAAAACGTTTTTTTTAAATATCAACTATTATATTTTTCATTGAGAATAATTTTTTTATGAATATTCAACTACTTACCTAAAAGATTAACTATTTTGTTCAAATTTTGTTTTGTTTTTTTGGTTTTTGGTAAAATTGATCTTTTTGGTAACAAATTTAATTATTTCTGTTAAAGTTTAATCATTGCAGTTGAAAATTCAACTATTCCAGATTCTAGTTAAAGACTCATCATTTTAGTTGTAAATTCATCACTTTTATTGAAAATTCCTTGTTTTTTTTCAAACTAATTTTGTACTAAAAGTATAAATATTCAATTTTTGGTTGAAAAATCATCTATTTCATTTACAAACTGAACTTTTTGGTTGGAAATTCATACAATTTGTTGAAAATTTCTATTTTTGGTGAAAAATTCACGTTTTTTCTTATAAATACAACTATTGCAGTTGACAATTCATTACTGGAATTAAAAATTTATTACTTCAGTTTTAAATTTTAATTATTTTGTCGAGATTTCAATTTTTTGGTTGAAAATAATTT
>JAAAKG020084390.1:0-16646 GCA_010014905.2 Druon quercuslanigerum | reverse complement strand
TTGATAAAAATAATAATGCCCGTGTTGGATTGGGGGGGGGGGGGGGGTTCTTCCCATTATTTATCTTATTGCGATTATTTTCAGGAATTCTTCAACTACAAATTTCATAAATTTTTTTTGTTAGTTTAATAATATTTTCAAATTTTGCAAAATCTCGCTAGAATGGAATAGACTTCTACAGTCTGAAATAATTATCAAGGTTTTGGGGGTTTTAAAACGATTTTAACGAATTTTTATATTTATTTCTATTTCAATTCAGTATTTTACGAACTTTTGATACGTATAGCCATATAGGCGTATCATTCACTTTTTAAAGTTTGTTAAAGTTTTTACCGCAAAAATTCAAACTGCAGGATGCAAATACAGGAAATTCAAGCAGTTTTCTCAAAGATAAGTTAAAAGGATCGTTTAAAATCAAATATTCTGGCAGAGAATTAAATTGCAATTTATAGAACTATAGGTGACATTTTTAATATTCAAATTGCCATTGAACATTGAAATGCCCTGCTCGTAATGGGTTTGGCGATTACGATTTTTACAAGAATTTTTTAGCTAAAAATTGCATAAAGCTTTCTTAACTTTCTATTTAATAACATTTTTGCAAATTTTCAAATTTCGTGTAATCTCGCTGCAATGGAATACACTTCTAAAGTTTAAAATAATGATCCAGGTTGTGTGGTTTTTAAAACGTTTTTAACGGATTTTTAAATCCATTTTTTAAGTCATTGGTTTCGCACCCAGAGGACGGCCGGCTACTATTAGCTGGGATCAAATGAAAAACTATTTAATGTGACGCTGCTGATTACATGTGACCTTCTTAATATAAAAAAATCAACCCAAGATGTTATCGCAGTTTCCCCCCCCCCCCCCCCCCCAAACCCTTCCTTATTATCTGAAGTATATCGGCAAATAATGTATAACTTGATAGTTCAACCCAAAAAGATTTTAATTCTATATAAAAATTTCATCAGTAAATATTTTTCTATATAATCTTTGCATATAGAAGATAATCGACAAGCGCTAAAAAATTTTATTGCTTTATTATTATAAGTTTTAAAATGTTATACCCCCTCCACAGATCGTACATAAGATTTCACATTTTTTACTAAAAATATTAAAAATTTATTAATTATTTTAAAAGATTTCAAGGAACTTTAGGACATTTTAAAGCAGTTCAAATTAATAAAAAGGTTTTCCAAGAATTGTAATTTACCCAGATTTCAAAAGCTTTTTAGGGATTTCAAGAGATTCAAAGGAATTCAAAAGTTTGTAGAATATTTCAAATGATTCAAAACGATTGCCTCAGGTTTCTATATTTTTCAAATCATTTTTTGAATTCGGTTAAAACATTTTTGTCAAACATCAAAATTAACAAAATAGTGGCAAAATTATAGAAAAATTCTCTTCAGATCGAAAATCCAAGTGCGCCATTGCATACTTCTCAAAAATATCTCCACACTTACAGAAAAAATGCGCTAATTGTTAAAAAAATAGTTTTACAAAAAACGGCACCTACATATTTCCAAGATGAACCCAGAGGTTTGTATACTTTTTCGATATGACTCTAAGTCTTTTTTAAATCACATACATAAGTTTTAAATCCACAGCTGTGGCAAACTTTAACGTCGTTAATTTGTATGAGTGTCAGCTATAATTTTTTGTCTTCTTTCACCTTCGTTCTGTGTTACAATTATAAATAGTATACTGTTTTTTTCTCTGATCAAAATATTTTGATTTTTTTTTGCTTGAACTCGCAGCGAAATAGAAAGTTTTTGATATTTTGTAATACAAATTTTTAGAAATATGAATTGTCATATTCCGCGACTGGTGGCGTTAGCAAAAGATTAAAATGTTAATTTATAAAATTGTTAATAATTTTTTTCCAAGGCGGTGCATAATTCGTGCACAAACAACTTCTATCATTTCGGGAGTCGAGCGAATTTTGAGCAAGCGAAAACTGTCAGCGAGGAAGTTGTTCAGAAAGGTTCTAGGAAGTTTTCTGGAAAGTTTTAGATTAATTGGAGTAATAGTTAACAAACTGTTGATGTTTTAATTTGCCTACGCGATAGATTTTCTCCTGCGTAAATTACTCCCTGGCCAGTAAGCCGCTACCCCAGCGTTAGGTGCAACTGTGCTTTACAGCCCGTCAAGATTTTGTAATTAAAAACGCACTATATACACAAATCATTGTTTATCAATAAAAAAGTGGTTTTCAATGTATACGTTGATATTTTATGGTACTCAGGATAATAATTCTGTATAATTTTGTAAAATAAAATTAGAATATTTTAGACACGGTTATTTTTTAATTTTTGATAAATTACTTTTTGCCTACTCTGCGGTCAAGAATATACTTTTCACGTTTTTTTAATATATTTTTTTTACGATAGATTTATCCATAAAATATTTCAATTAATAAAATTTAAGTTTCTTTCTTTCTCTAACGATTTTTACTTCAATAAGATATTCCTAATGTAAAATACAAAAATTTAATTTGTACAAGGAAAATCTAAAATTTAAAAATGATATTTAGGCTGCTACAACTCTTGGTATTTTAAAGTGTTTTTGTTATAATTTCTAAACATATTTGACAAAATCGCTTTGTTTTATTTTTTCGATTTTGTAAGAAACGCTTTCAAAAATAGTAGGACCAAAAATAGAATATTTATCAAAGAATCATTTTTTTCTATGATTCACATTTTTTCCCCTACACAATAATAATTCATCTATTTATCAATGTCATGTTTAACATTACTGCGATACTTAAAAATATATTTACAAAATTGTTTAATTCATTTCTCAAGTAAGAAGTAAGATTGGAAGAGACGGAACTAAAGTGATGTATCTATTTAAGTTAAAAAAAAACAACCAAAAGCCATATATAAGTATCTTTACAAATAGAGGTCAAACGAAGGACACGCCGAATACAATGAAAAATAAATATAAAGAGATTCTTTATTTTTAAGACTTTTATGAAGTTCATTATCCTAGAAGTGGCAACACTAAAATAATTTTCCATGATTTTCCATATGCCTCGTATTTTAATTACAAAATCTCGACGGGCTTTGAGTCACAGTTGCACCTAAAGCTAGGGTAGCGGCTTACTGGCCAGGGCGTAGTGTGCGCGGAAGAAAATCCATCGCGCCGGCAAATTAAAACATCAACAGTTTATTAACTACTATTCCAATTAATCTGAAACTTCTTAGAAAACTTCCTTGAACCTTTCTGCACAACTTTCTCGCTGACAGTTTTCGCTTGCTCAAAATTCGCTCGACTCCCGAAACGCTAGAAGTTCTTTGTGTACGAATTATGCACCGTCTTCGAAAAAAATTATTACCAATTTTTAAATAAACATTTAGATGTTTTGCTAACGCCATCGGTCGCAAAATATGACAATTCATATTTCTGATAAGCTTTATTACAAAATATCACAAACTTTCCATTTCGCTGCGAGTTGAAGTGAAAAGAATAAAAATATTTTGATCAGAGAAAAAAACAGTTTTTCTTAAATAATTCGTAAAATGAAAAAGCTACAACTTTTTTTATGAGGAGAAAAAGATGCGAAATTAAATTTTCACTCAGGATATATGTTACAAAAATTAAAATTCAAGACTTGATTTTCAGGAGCTTAGGGGCTTCCCCACTCCAGCAAAATAACTTTATATCTCCTTTTTGCATCCGGCAGCTCAATTGTGATTTCCGATGAATTTGAAAATTCTTTAAAATGCTATAACTCTGAGAATATTATTTTAATCCAAAGTTTCACTTTATATATTTATTTTTTCGAGAGTTATCGTGTTTACAGACTGACGGACGGACGGCCGAACAGACGCCATCGAAAAAACTTGATTTTCGGGTTCAGAGGATCTTGAAACGTAGAGATCCGTTGAGAGACTGTGGTGTCAAAATTCCGACAATTCTAATACTTTCTCAATCATAACTGATGAGAATGTAAAAATTATTTGAAAATATTATCAGACTTAGAATATGAAAATTTAGAATTTTATCACAATTAGTGGTCTCGATTGAAGAAAATTTTAAAATATTATGAAAATTCTTTTAATTTATCAATTTTTGAGTAATGTTTGAATTAAATTTAAAAATGTGCTTTGTCATAGATGAAGAGTTCATTATCTGGAATGCCTGTTACATCGGTCTCAGGCAATGCTACCAATGGATTTCCGTTGCGCAACTTTGTAGTTTTCCCTGCGGAAAAAACTAGTTTCTTGGAATAAAACGTTGAGATTGGAGAAACGATCAATTATTTGGCATTTTGCTGCACTGAGATGAGACATGGCTGCTTTTTTCCTCCTCGTACCTCGTTTGGTGTCTGTCCTTGGTTGGACCAGCAGTCTGAATGAAGTTTGATTCAGGAGGGTCCAGTCCACCATAACTCATTCCCAATAAGTTGCGTTGGTCAAACACCTCGTGAGACTAGATCTGTTGTATTGCTGCTACCACACGCGTGTCTTCATTTACTGACATCTGTCAGTTGCTGAGTTTGGCTGACCGGATTATCGATGAATGTTCTCCAACGTCTTGCTTCGTCGGCTAAATATGCTAGAACGAATTCGGAATCTGTCCAGAAGTACGATTGCATACTGACCTGCAATGATTTTGTAACCTTCGGGATAAGTTCTGCCAACAATACTTCCGCGGAGAGCTCATAGATAGGAAAAGTCTTTTGCTTCAAGAGTGCTAGTCGTGACTTTGCACACAGATAACAGCTGGTGAGAGCAAATCTGAAGGTTCGCAGATTTGAGCTGTTTCTACAAGAATAGATCTTTTTGAAATTATTCTTGATTTCACATTGATTTTTATGTTGTATTTCAATGTATTAGCTGGTAAACGCCATCTGATTCCCATTGTTTTTGATTCTTCTGGTTTTCCAAAGTCAACCACATCTATTTTTGTTGCAGAATCCGAATGTTGATTTGAGATCACTTGCTCGCTGTTGGAACACCACCAACGAAGATTTAATCCTGCATTATTTAATGCTCAAGTGATTTGAGCGCGCAAGTTCAAGGATTCTTCGATGAAGGTTGCACCAGCGATCATGTCATCACTTGTCCTGCTACTGGGTTGCTGTCTTTGATGGTTTCAGAAACCGATTTCGAGCACCTTGTTGGTAGAAAGGGAGATGCTGCTGTACCGAATATAAATGCATTGAGCTGAAAGTTTGTAGGTTCTGAATAATTTTCTAGCCAGAGAATGCACTGCTGGCTGCAATGGTCAGATGAATCCACACATGTCTGTATATTTTATCGACATCTGCAGTGATGATAATGCGGTTAAGTGTTAAATGTAACATCAGTGAGATGAGATCTTTATGAACAGTTGGCCCAACGACTAGTATGTCATTCAGCTACTTGCCGGTCGTCCTTTCTGTTAAAGGCGACTCGCATCTTTGTTGTCGTGCTGTCTGGCATTAAAACTGTATGATGAGAAAGACAATATTTTTTGACGACCTTGTAAGAAGTCACCATTTACTTCTGTCATGAGACCCAATTCTTGATATTCCTTCATGAATGCAGAATATAATTCCTTAAGCTGTTGTTCTCTTCTGAAGCGTTTCTCGGCAGATTCCAATCTTTTTTTTTGTGCCATGTGAAATAAATCGCCCAAGGATTCTAGCTGCTCTCGAAGTGGTAATCTCACGACGAACTTGTTGTCGTTGTCTCTGATAACATCCTTCTTGAATGGCTCTTCACACCGAGCTTCCTCTAGTGATAAGATAGGGTGATAATTTAAAAGATTCTACAATATGCCAGCAGTTTTCAATCTGAGTTTCCAATCTGCTAAGGCTGAGATTGTTTATTTTGCGACGATCACCTGTAATGTTGGAAAGATCACCTGTTAAGATCGAGCCTAGTTTTGTGTTCTACAACACTGGAAGCCCTTGCTCTAGCCTAATTTGTCCCACATAAATCAGATTCCATAAGAGGCAAATTCCGATGTCAATATCGACCTCACCGCATGCCCTCTGGATCTGCTCATTTCAGGTTAGGTGATATCTCCCAAAGCCTATCTGCTTTTGTAGGGACTGCTGGTTTTCTTGTAACTGCGTCCATGACCAAGAAATTTAGAGTTGTACAATATCCGTTGAATCTGGAACCAGTTAGTGCTTTTGTGTAATAGGTGCTCTGTGCGCACATACCACCTATTCCCTCGATCTCGCTGTCGTGCTCATAAATCCTTAATTGCAGATCTTGACTCCAACTGGATGTCGTGAAGTTTGAGCTCAAACTCTGTCTGGCAATGTTCGACACTTGTGCGAGCTGCCTCGTTGATCCAGGACGTTGATTACCGCAGATCCTAAAAGCGCTTCGTAACCAAACTATGCCAGCGCTGTGGCAACAGCTGCATTTTCCACTGATTTAATCCTCCCTGGAGGTGCGGTGCCCTATGCATCGGGTGCCCCTTCGTCTGAATGAAGACATGTGTTGCATTCTTAAAAACAGACTCTACACGAATCCTTCCATTCATTGCCTGGTTGAATCTTCTTTAAACAATTAAAATAAAGTTTCAGTGACTGTGCTTCTTGAATCCGCTGTTTCACGCTGATACCTCAAATTCTGTGCATACGTAAAATGGATCTGATTTACTAAAATTGTAACATCGCCTTTATTGTGCGACGTTTGCTTTTGAACTTGCTTGCGGAAAATCTGTCAGATTTGTTGAAAGGTTTTCCTTTTTTCCGTTATTTTCTGAGGATGGGTTAGATTTTGACTAAATTCTTTTTGAGCAGAAAACTATTCTTCCTGGTTGAAAATTCATTTTTATCGCTAAAATTTGAATTCTTTTGTTGAAAATTCAATTATTTCTTTAAAAATTCAATTATTTCGTTAAAAATATTCTACTGTGATTAAAAAATCGGATGGGTCAGGTCGAGTAATCCAAAATTGTTTTGATGTAATCTAGGGTAATCCTATGTAGTCCGGAGTATTCTCAGACAACCCTTAATAATTCTGTATATGGAAGTAATCCACCTTCACTGTACCATAAATTAGACATTTTTAGAAATTTTCTTTTTAGGTTAATAGCAGCTGAATTAAGGCGAAAATGGTTTATTAAAAAGACTAACTACTTCTGACAAAAGGTAGGGGAGAGTTTTTTCAAAAAATCAGTCTTTTTACGCCTTTAGATGTTTTTTAAAAAAAGCCGGAAGTGCGTTTGCTTAAGAAGTAAAATTTCTTTTGTATTTAAACGCCAGCTATTGTTTTTTATGAAAATTTTTTAATATATATTGATCATTAAGTAATAGAAATTGACAAAATAAAGCTTGCTGTAATCACCTAAGCAAGATTCGACTGGACTTTCAAGGGTTTCTGAGATTTATGAAAAATAACTATATTATTTAAAAAGCTCTTAATAAATAATATTTCGTCATACGAAAATATATTGCTGGAGCAAGCAGTTTTATTTTATACTAGGAAATGAAACAAAAAAATTATTAACAAATAAATTTTCGTTATCAGGCCTGAAGAGAACAAGTGCCAAATATCAAAAATGATTCTAATCTATCAAGAAATTATTGATGACAATTTTTTATGAGTTTCTACTCTTTCTTGAAAGAGCAACCTTTTTTAATTTATTTTTTTCATGTGCTGTGTTGCTTATCCACAATTTTAATTGTTTGAATTTTAATTATATTTTTTACGAGTAAAGCGTAAACTACGCGTCCTATAATAAGTTAATAATAAAAAATTTGTACATATTTTTTTTTAAATATGTATAATTTAATGAGTCGTTATATTTCCTATTTTAATAGCGGAAAACAACTAGATACGCGATAAAAATTTAATTTTTTTAGTACAGTTTATAATAATTTAAAAGAGGTTGTAAAAATGAAAAACTTAGTAGATAGAAAAGTTTTATAAAAGAACGCAATGACCTTACATTCTTAACTCTATTAAAAGAGCAAGAAGGTCATGTTCTAAATATTGTAAGCGTGACACAGTCTTTCTCCAATTTAAAAATATTTTTCTACTGATCGTTTAACAAACTTAAGAAGCCTGAGATTTTTTTGTAATTTGAAAATTTCTGGGCATCAATGGGTTTAAATTAAATTTGCAGATGCAGGTTCTTATTCGCTAGATTTTATGATTTCTTAATAGAAAATTGTAATGATTTAGTACATTTTGTAACTTTTAAATGCCTTGTATAAGGATGAACAGGACTGTCTAAAATAATTTTTTTATAAATAGTCAAAATAGAAAATGAAACAAAATTTTTCATTCAAAAATGATCTATGAATGTGTAATAAAATTTTTTCATCAGACGACATTCGAAATGAGAGAAAATTAATTTTTTTGAAAAACCACATTCTAACTTGAAGTTTCAAATGTAAAATACATGAGGAAAAATCACTTTCGATAACTGTATTCTGGTCCTTCTTTACCTAAAATTA
Source organism: Druon quercuslanigerum (assembly GCA_010014905.2). Lineage (NCBI taxonomy): Eukaryota > Metazoa > Arthropoda > Insecta > Hymenoptera > Cynipidae > Druon > Druon quercuslanigerum. The sequence goes on along the minus strand of JAAAKG020084390.1, from coordinate 8,236 downwards.
TTAATGTATCTATTGGAATATTTATTATAATTGTTTATTCAATTTTTAATTATTTAAACAAATAGAATGTTTTAAATTCATTTTGTCCTAAAAAATTATTACTATTGGTCTAGTGAAATATTCATTAGCATTAGACCATTAATTTTTAATTCTTGAATTAAATGGAATTTTTAAAAATAATTTCTTTCAAAAATAATTTTTTTCCCTTAAAATTATTACTATTGGTCTAGTAAAATAATCATTTGCATTAGACCATTAATTTTTAATTCTTGAATTAAATGAAATTTTTAAAAATAATTTCTTTCGAAAATAATTTTTTCCCTTAAAATTATTACTATTGGTCTAGAGAAATATTTATCGACATTGGTTCAATAATTTTCAAATGTTTAAACAAATGCAATTTATTTAATTTTTTTATTGAAAATTATTAATATCTCTTAAAAGGAATATATATCAACATTCTTTGAATAATTTTACTTTTTTGAATTTTATCAATAAAAACTATTACTTTTGCTCTAGTGGAATATTTTGCAGCATCAGAAAATTAATTTTTAATTATTTTTCAAATCCCATTTGTGTAAAGAATGTTTTTTATTTCAAAAATTCGTTAAAGCAGCATTATTAATTTTTATTTAATAATACTATTCAACTAATAATTTTTTTACATAATCAGAAATTAATAAACCAATATTGATAAATACTTCCCTAAACCCAAAGTAATAATTTTTTTTTTTAATTCTAAAAGACATAGTTTTAATAAATTCCATTTGTTTCAATCAATAAAAATAAAATAACTAATTATAATAAATAATCCACTAGGCCAATATTAATAATTTCAAGCAAAAAAATACCAGAATACATATTATAAAAGGTCGATTTCATGAAGAATCGACTTTCCTGTCGCATTTTTTCAAAACTTAAAAAATTATTCCAAAAACTCAGATAAGTGATTTTCCCCATGCATTTTATATAGGAAGTTTCAAGTCAAAACCGTCAGCTGTAAAAATAAAAAAAAAATAAATACATGAAAATTATGCATTTTTGGTTCACATCCTAAAAAATTAAATTGAAACAAAAGAGATTCAGTTTATGGAAAAACAGCAGAAGCTGCAAAAAATGTATAATTTTAATCGAAAATCAAAAATTCTGATTTTGATTGTATAAAAAATAATGAAAAATCAAGAATTCCATGCTGCGATCAGAACAAAAAATATCTACAGATTTGTAATTGTTCACTTTTTGATAGGACGCGTAGTTTCTGTTTTACTCGCAAAAGACGGCATTAAAAATATAAAAATAATATTTTTGAAAAAAACGAAAGGTACCAAAAGAAAATAATTGGACGAAAGTTTTTCACGCAAAAAGTATATACAAATTTTTTATTAATCATTTTGAAATTAAACTGCATTTTTCATCATTTATGCTACTATTGACATTATTTTAAATTTCTCAAATGAGTCCGAGGTCTGTTATTTCAACCTCAATATTTTTCAAAAACATTTTCCAGCCACGATACTTGTTTTTTCAAAATTCTTCAAAACTTGTAAAAGAATAATTATCTTTGTTTAATAAGTGACACCAGGAAATCCGTGGTACATAATTAGAATGTATCATTCCATGTGGCCTAGTTCTCCCCCTTTTTAGGATGAGTAGTCAAAGTGTTGAAGATTTCATTGGCAGAGAGCTGAAAAATGGAAGGGATTTTTTATCCGTCCCTTCTTTCTTTGCAAGACTAGACAGTATAAATTCGCAATAAATGCTCTTTTTTACAGTTCTTACGGAAAGTTTTAAATAAATAGTTTCTTTGTGAAAAATGAGAATTCTTCTAGCGATATGCGCTTTAAGCGTATTTCCTGCTTCGATAATTTGTAATCCTGGATTCCCTAGACCTGAGTAAGTACTATTACTTTCCATATTTATCAACATTTTACAATTTTATTTAATTATTTATATTTCTCTTAGCAAAAATATAGTTCATTGAACAATTATTTAAATATTTAGAGGTTTGCTACAAAATTCCATTCATTTCTTTTTTTTATGTAAATAATTTTTAATTTTCCCTGACCATTATACATTCACCTTTGGCTTATAAAAAGAATCTTAAACACAGAAGAACAATAATTTAAATGCAAAACAATTTTTGTATCCGTATTTATTTTTTAGACTTTCCAAGACAAAAATAACACAGATTTGTATAAAGAGTTATCTACAAATTGAGCAAGAAGGTTAGGTAGGCCTGAATCGGAAGATCTTAGAAAATTATTTTCTTTACTAAAAACAAAATATTACATTTTTCATAAGTAGTTATCAATTTTTAATGAGGAAGTCTATTTTTCTAACAAGAAAATAAATTTTCTACCCAGAAAGACTAATTTTTAACAAAACAAATAAAGCTTCAACTAAAAATTTTAAAAATGTTTCTCAACAAATAATAAAAAAAATTTACTGAATATTTAAGTAAGCCGGATAATTTTTTAGCAAAAACGATTTTTTTCAACAAAATACATAAATTTATAATCAGAAATTTAAATTTTAAATACAGAAGTTTAATTTTCTATAAAAAAAATATTTTAAAGAAAATTCATAAATTTTTAACAAAATGCTTGATTAATTATTATATTTGATTTGTGAAAACAAGCACATTACTTTTTAACCAACTAGATACATTTTTAAGTAAAATCATTAATTTTCTACGAAAGAAGAGAAATTTTCATCAAAAGAGTTGAATGTGCACTCAAAAAAAATTTTATAGTCAATCAAGAAAGAAAAATTAATACAAAACGTCGAATTTTAAGCCAAAATGACGAGATTTCTGAAAAAATAGGTAATTTTTTAATACGAAACTATAAACTATAAATATATTAGTTAACTTTAAACAAAAAAAAAACTAGAATTTACATTTTTAGATGATTAAAGCAAATTAGTTTAATTGAGATTTCGGGTTCTAAAACCACGCATAAAATTGGCGTAGCCGCTTCAGGCCGCTCGAGTTGGCCCCTAATGACTTGAAAATCATTTTTTGAAAATTTACCTTTTTTAAACATCACTTTGTATGAAATTTCCTAGCGCATCTTTTATGTCCCGACAAAAAAGTTGTATCTTTTACCGTTTCTGTAAAAAATAAAAAAAACTTCATTTTTCAGACCAGCAAATTTACTAAATATTTCCACTTCATCTCGCTCCAAAAGACAAAGTTCTTCATATTTTGAGATTAGAATTAAACACAATATCCTTTAAACTGTTCTTAAGATAATGTGTGATTTAAAATTTATTTATTTTGTTAAATAAAAAAGTTATATATTTTTTTGGTAATCAGTATCGAAATAACGTTAGACAATTTTCAAACGCTTCGTTTATCGAGGGAATTTTGAGTACGCCCAACATTTCGGCAATAAGAATGCTTAGTAGGATATAACTAAGTTTTCTGAAAATTTTTACCCTAATTAGGTTATTTGTTAAACAAATAAGAGAATTTTAAGAGCATTGATTGAGTGCGGAATAGGTGACAATTTCGGAGTCTCGACCTGCTCGACTACAGCCCTCACCTCTGGACTGGAATTATTTTAGTCTATTTATTTGTTTACGCTTTCAAGTTCAAATTTGAACATCAAACCACAAGCAATTATTTTTTTGTCAGGGAAAAATCAATTAATATTTATATCTTACATTATATATACGTATTTACATGATGATTACAAACATTCAGAAAAGTATATCTAACAACACAAATTTTAAAACAAAATAATAATTTTTTAAACTCTAGTTTACAGTAGTTTGCATATCAAATATGCCCTAAATATTAATTATGCAAGTTTTTAAGAAATGTAAATAATAAAGAAAATAATCTTTAAAGTCAAATACAATACATACAATAACATACAATACGTACAATACATTGTTTTTCTTTACTATGCTAATATTATTAGCCCTATTTTCTTTGTTTCTGTTTATTTTTCTATCTGCAGTTAGAGTTTCTAGCAAACTCAACATTTACTTTTTTAGTTATTCATTTTCAATATTTATAGATTTATTTGCTTTGGAACAAAATAGAATGTTCTCTAAATTTTAAGAGATGTGTGATGCTTTCCTCGCTAATCTTAAAAATGAATTGAAGATGCCCTCCCTTTTTCTTTATATTATGTTTCTAATGTACGCCTACTTCAAGGACATTGTATAAAAATATAGCTCTATTCTAACGGGCTAAATAGCGCGATGCAACCGGGCTCCGAAGTTATCGCCCCTCAAGTGCTTGGTCAGTGCATTTGAATGATCCTATTTTCTTAACGAATAATTCAATCAGGGTAAAACTTTTCAGAAAACTTAATTATATTCTACTAAGCATTCTTATTGCTGAAAGCTTGGACTTTATCAAAATTCCCTCGATAAACGAAGCGTTTGAAAATTGTCTAACGTTTTTTTAATACTGATTACCAAAAAAATGTATAACTTTTTTATTTAACAAAATAAATCAATTTTAAATTGCACATTATCTTAAGAACAGTTACAAGGATATTGTGTTTAATTTTAATGTTAAAATATAAAGAACTTTGTCTTTTGGAGCGAGTTGAAGTGAAAATATTTAGCAAATTTGCTGGACTGAAGAATTAATTTTTTTTATTTTTTACACTAACGGTAAAAGATACAACTATTTTGCCGGGAGAAAAAAGATGCGCTATGAAATTTTCTACAAAGTGATGTTTGAAAAATTAAATTTTCAAAAACTGATTTTCAAGTCATCAGGGGCCAACTCGAGCGGCCTGAAGCGGCTAGGCAAATTTTATGCGTGGTTATAGAATCCAGAGTTTTAATTTTCAAACAAAACAAAAAAATCAACTTTTAACCAAATGATGAATTTTCATCCTAGAAGATTAATTTTTAAGACTCAAAATTTTTTTTAACAAAAAAATTAGATTTTTTATTAAAATTGTTTGATAATAAAAAAAGAACTTTTAACGAAATAGTTACATTTTCAGGCAAAGAAACCAATTTTAACCGAAAATAATGTTCAACATAGAAGACCAAGTTTCTACTAAAAATTAGAATTTTTATCAAAATTTATAAATTGTTAACCGAATAGCGAGATCCTTTACGAAAAGGTAAATTTTCAAGAAATAAGTGATTTTTAACTAAAGAAATCAATTTTTAACCAAAGAAAAGAATTTCTAACCACAAAAATAAATCTTGTACCAAGAATATATATGTATATTTTTGTTGAACAAGGAACATTTTTATTAAAAAACATGCATTTTCAAGAAAATTCTTGCATCTGTATCAGAGGAAGATAAATTTATCACAAAAAAAAAAAATTATCTTGAAGGCTCCATTTTCAAAGAAAAAGATTCATTTTTTATGAAAAGAGCACGGATTTTCAACAAAACAGTTGAATCTTTACAGAAAAAAAAACTAAATTGTTAACAAAAGAATTCAATATTTCAATCTTAAATACCGAAATTAACTTTCAAAGTCCTCTTTTTAACAAAATACTTAAATTTTCAATCACAAAAAATATGAATTTTAAAACAAAATAGTAAAATAGTCAACAAAAAATAGTGATTTTTAACAAAATAATTAATTTCAAATAAAACAAATATATAGAAATAATTAATTTTTTTTACCGAAGTGGATTAGTTACATTGCACGCTGCAAAAATAAAATTTTGAAATAAAAAAAAAAGAATTTTCAAATCAATTTCAGACAAGGAAATTAATTTTCCAGAAAAAAATAATTATCTGCTACAAATAATCATTTATCAACAAAAGTTATAAACAAAAACAGTTATAATAATTTTATACGCAATAGTAAAATTCTCAACAGAATAAAAAAAAATTAGACTTAAATTATTCAATCGTTGATATTTCAGCGAAAAAAGATTCTCATTTTTAACTAAAACCAGTTTTATTTGCCTTACAAAGACAAATTTTTAACCAAATAGTTGAATCCTGAGCCGAGAATTATTTTTCAGTAAATACAGAAAAAATTTCAATTAAAATATTGAATTTGCATGTCAAAAATCCAAATTTTCTACAAAAAATTGAATTATCAACAAAATAATAAAGCTTTAAACCAAATGACAAATTTCTGAACGACGAGATGAATTCTTCAGAAAAAGATTATGAAATTAAAAAATTAAAAAATTATATCAGCGTGTCTATCTATCAAAAATTTTTAGACTTTTCAAACATTCCCTAGCCTGTAGCAAGCATGTATTTAAAATTCGTCCTGCAGCTTATTTGCATAATTATTAATAGAAATTTCATTCCTTAGCATTCAAGATGTTTACAACGCAGAACAAGGACTTGAAGTTTTTTTCTTTGAAGACAACCAACTCTACTTCAAAAACAGTTATTCTAATTCACTCTGTACCTTCCGTGCAAAGAATGCACCCAAATTTTGCACTCCTTTTGGTATGCAAATTCTATTTATTTTTTTCCGCCTTATTGAAATAATCTTAAAAGGTGAAATTTTCAAGGGTTTCGTAGCCCCTAGCCCATAACTGAGTTCAAGAAATGATTTCTTATTTAAAAAAATTTTCAGACTTGAACTTTTAAGAAAAGAAGGACCTTTTAGCCAAAAAGATAAATTTTCGACACAGTAAAATAAATTTTTATTTAAATAATCAAAAGTTTAGCAAGACAGATGAATTTTCGTTTAAGAAACTTCTTTTTGAACAAAAAAAAATTAATTTTTCATAACATTTTTCCTTTTCAGGGGAAGAAATTAATTTTAATATTTACAAAATAATATTCTAAAAAAATAATTAATTCCTTAAACAAATTCTCGTCTTTTTTTATCTAAAATTATTAATATTGGTCCAGTGGAATATTTATTATCATTAGTTAATTAATTTTTAATTATTGAAATACCATCAAAAAGTTTGATCCCTCTTGTGCGTGGGGAATCCACACCAAATCAGCCCCTTATTATTATGAAATTCGTTAAAAATACACAATTTTGAAAAGTCAAAATGTTTTCAAGGACTGTTACTGCATTTGGTACCGATTTCTCAATGATGTTTTTATACGGGTGTTAAATTTTAACTTTTCTATTCAACAACTGTTTTTTAATTTTCTATCAATATTCTTGAATTTTTAAAGAAAAAAAGTTTTTAGGCATGAATGAACAAAAACTGTAATCAAACTCTTGAAGTTTTAAGCCAAACAGACAAGTTTTCTACAAAACAGTTGACTTTTCAACATGAAAAAATATGAATTTTCAAAAAAGAAATTTATTTCTAACCGGCTTGTTTGTCTACGAAAACAGGTTTTGCAATTTTAATTAAGAAAAACGTTAAAATTGTAACCAAAAATTATAACTTGTAAACAAAATAATTGAATTCTCAGCCAAATTATAAGATTTCTATTTTAAAACCAAAAAATCTTAATTTCCAAATTTTCCTTTTCCTTGATTTCAAAATGTCAAAAAATCAGATATTAAACTTTTAAAGGAATTCAAGAATCCAATTAGAAGCAGCTGAAAACTAAAAAAAATCAAAATTGAATTTTCAACATTTCATTTACTTTATTTTGAAAAAATATAAAATTTAGCTGCCGAATACTACCAAGTTCGACTTTGTAAGCGACTAATTGAAAAACAATACAATTTTTCGAATTTCTAATCTTTAAATTATATTAAGAAAGAAATTTAAAATTAATGTTATAATTTATGATGATAAATAATTCTAAACTGGGTCTTAAATTGATTGCAGGATGCAAAACAACTGTAATTAAAAAATATGCCATCTGCAAATAACTTTTAGTGAAAAGAGGTAAAAATCCGTTCATACCGGCTTCAGATTTCTTTTTATAATATTGTTTTAAAATACTATAGGATACGATCAATGAAAATTTTAATTTAATACGATTATAAAATTTGTTGAAAATTTTAGGTATATAACTTTTGTAGGAACTGAAATTTATAATTCCCAGAATAGTACTTGAAATAGTGTTAAATGCTATTTATTTTTTGTATTTCCGTTTCCAGAATATTATTATTTATCAACAATTTTATAAGCAAAAAAGTTTTTAATGTTTTTCCTTGCATTGAAAAATCTTTTTGAATTTAGCACGTTACTTGAAATTAATTTAAAAAAAGCAACAACAAGAAACAACGATATTTTGCGATTCAAGTATATGAAAGTAAGCATCCCAAGCATTATTTTTATTTAAAAAACAAATATTGTGAAAAATCTATCGAAAACTTTAGGTTTAAATTTTTATATACCATGTATAAAAAGATA
>JAAAKG020084379.1:0-16646 GCA_010014905.2 Druon quercuslanigerum | reverse complement strand
GCTCTCATCAGATCACTTGATTGCATTATATAAATGCGTCCGTGACTGATGATATACCGGGACAGCCCCGTGCAAAAGCTACTATAAATATATGAAAATCCAACTGTAACCAAAAATGTCTTCGACATGTTGGACTGTAACCATCTTAAGCCTGTGAAAACATTTTAATTTTTATAATAAACTATAAAGAAAGCTCGAGTGGAAAAATGCTTTAATAACGTTGTCGACCAAAAGCTATTTTCTGTAATACAAAAACCTCCATAAAATTTGCAGTTTTAAATTTATAAAGTTATTTTATAGTACATTCTCACTTAGTTTTTCATGCCCAGGGTTTTTTCTACTACCCTTTTGCCTATTGAGCCAGGACGAGCCTGTTGTGAAACTTTTGTGCACTGACAAATTTCGCACTCTATTCGTAGTTCAAAACGTCCCTAAACATTCCAGGTCAATAATAAGAGACGACCGCCCTAGCATAGGTCCTTTCTACACTTAAATGCCTTGCCTCAGATACATCATGTACTTCTGTCAACACTTGCTGTTGCCTATCGGCTGGAACTGCTAGTTTCCATGCTTCGGTATCACCGATGATTGTGTCAAATAGAGGGTTTAACCTGAACGCATATACCTTCTAGGGAAATTTCGTACGTCCTGAACTCGACGGCAATACCACGGATCGTCAATTACTTCCGCTCCACAGACCTTGGCGACTTGCTCATCTTCATACATCCGTGAGAGTGCGCGAGGTACATGGTGTAAATCACCTTTACGATGGACTTTTTAAACCTGTGCGTTAACAGTTCTAACCACTAACGCGACAAACGACCAGTTGGATGGTGCAAATTATGCAGCCATCGTAAACTGCTATGATCCATGATAATCGTAAATTTAAACCCTTCCAAAAAATGGCGAAAAGTACGGACAGAACAAATCACCTTAATTACTTGTCTAAGAACCGCGCCTAAGCTAAAACTGCTGGCATCAATTTGTAACTTTTGTGAATTGTGATTTTTCCTCAATAGACGAGTGAGGGGATCCATATGTGAAGCAAAATCTTTTATAAAGCGCCTATACCAGCTTGCCATGCCTAGAAATCTCCTAAGATGCCTCATATTGCGTGGTATAGGGTAGTTTAGGATGGGCGATACCCGTTTCGCATATGTTTGCAACCCTTGTTCATTCACTCGATACCCCAGATATCGTACCTCTGGTCGGTAAAATACACTCTTCTCGAGGATAATTGTAAGACTGGCACTATCCATTACCACTCGGCTTTTTTGCTTCACAGGAACTTGATGATCAACTACAAACTAGTCAATTATTACGGGCTGACCGTAATTTGTCCACGATATCTTCTAGAAAAGAAAGTGGGTGCGATTCGCCTTTAGCGAAGTCATTGACTTTCCGATAGACAAAACGCATAAGATATGCACCAGTAGGTTTCTTCACCATCACAACTGTATTAGACTACTGTGAATTGGAATGTTTATCCACCTCATCAGACATTGCTCACAATACCACCGGAGAAACTCGATAGTGTCTCTGTTTGATTGGGGAATGCCCCTGAACATCAATTTTATGTTCAATGAGGTGGGTACGACCATATTTCGGATGGCCGGATGGTATGACGTCTGCAAGAAATTCCTGAAGACGGTCACTCTCGACCTCAGGCAATTCTGCAAATCCACAGAAAGTCTCTTGCAGTATGATATAGTCTCTACTCATAAGAGTTGTACTACCATCCCCATCATGGACTACTTGTTTTTTACCAGGAGGCGTTATTATCCGAAAAGGTACTTCAAGCTTCACACAATCTAATTCTATTGGCAGGAATACCCGCCAATGAATCTTAGAGGTAGCCCTATTAGCTGCTGTCATCATACGTGCTTTAGCATCTACCATTTTCCGGTAATTTTCTGCAGTTAATTGCCTCGCAAGAAATTCTACTAAGAAAGAGCGTGATGACACCCCATCTATAAGGGCGTTTATCATTCACGTTCCAACCGTAATTTTTGCGAACAACATCGTGGCCTTTTAATCGATCTCGAACTTTTCACATGACGGTAATTCTCCTGTAACTCCCATAAATTGTTCTGTTTCCCTGTCGCCTTTCTGGATCACCTATTGTCCATCCTGAACTACCCTAGACTCCCTTGGCCTCATGCTAAGACCTTCCTGTTGTGCTTCCGAACGTAATGCTATGTCTTCTAGTTCGAGAGGATTAGCCATGCTATTACTTGTAATGGCACCCCCTCTCCCAAAATATGACTAGGGGGCAGAACATCTGCGCCTATGACGGATATTACTGGATTCTCAACTTGGATGATCTCAACCGGTTCTTCGTCTTTAAAACTATTCCACCATATGCAATCTAAATTGGAGATTTCAGTTCTTTGAATATAGTGTTTCTTTCGGAAAATTACATTATTAACAGTTTTTGCATTTGATGGAGCCAAAGTAGTAATGGTAATTTCTTGAACGCCTCCCGTATTATCCTCTGAGAATTGGACTCCTTTATTTATTACGCGATAAATTAGGGGCCCTAATATTTCCTCCCCTGTTTATTTTCCTTCGCTTGCCATTTGGGGAAATAGCTTTTAAATATCGCTTCTGCTCCGCAATGGTAACAATATTTTCGTTTTTCCTCAGGACATTTAAAATAGTGATGGCCTAACTTTCTACAATTCCTACACTTATAATTGCTATACCTTCCTTCCTGGATATCACTGCTCGAGTTATTCCCTGTAGATAGTTTAACTTTAGAGTCTCAAATATCGTTACTAAAACTCGGATTTGAATTCCCTTTATTTGTTACGTCAATGCATTTTAATTTTTTAGACAAGTTATGAAATATTCCCGTTAGGTTCTTCAAATCCGTGTTCTCTTTGTCCTCCCATTCATTTTTGAAACAGGCTTGTAAGGATTTAATCTGATTCCTCAAATTTTCGATACCTGTATCCATTTCTTGTTTATGTGTGGTAGTTTAGGCCGGGTTCAGACAAAATTGTACCCCATTAGGGCGTAGAGCTGAAGGGAAGGTTTTGAAAATGTAATCCGCTCTATAAATATAACATTTCCAGGCTCTCATAGTCTAATAGTCTGCCTATATCCACGTAAGCCGTCGAGCAGAGGGGAGGTTGTGCTACCGCTCTACCCCCAACACTGCCCACGATTGAACTTGAACGTTTAATCGGATGCCCCGTATCTATCTGTAAAATGCTGAACCCCCCCCCCCCCCTGTAAGGGTGGCATTGTTGGCCACGCAAAATTTTCCGCGTATCGATTTAAAGTTGATACCGATGAAATAGTAGGTCTATTATCTACTATTCTACTTGTGGCCACGTTATTTGTATTGATGGTAACAGTAGTAGTTGAAACAATTGGGGTCGTCATTGCCCTCCTACTAAATGACCCGTATTCAGAGGGGGCGTAATTATCTTGCACCTGTGAGTGGTGAGATGCCGAAATACCTGCTAGTGATACGCTTCTACGAACTGTGGAAAGGGTGATCTTCCCTCTCGACATGAACGTCTGGTCCGTAGTTAGGGGCGCATTTAGTTCAATTCGAAGCCGCGCGAATCTTTTAAAATACCGCACCGCCCTGTCAATGACAACTTCGCGAGTACCTCTATTACTTAAAAAATACTATAAATACCATATAAATACTATAAGAAAGAAATCACATGATAACATTTTAGAACGAATAACAGACATCGCATAATAACAACAATGATATTTCATACAACATGCACATTTTATAATCAATAAACCAAATTAAAAAAATGTTGACAATTGAAAATCAATGCGACTCTCTCTCCCTCTCTCTCTCTCTCTCTCTCTCTCTCTCTCTCTCTGAGGCTCGACTTGCCGCCCTGAAGAAAATAGCACACTAAAAAGAAAATATACCTAAATAAGAAAAATAACACCAGGAACAAAACCAAAACATTTAAACAGAATACAAAATAAAACACTTTTAAACGCAAGAGTACACATCTCAAATACGGATCCAGAAAAAAACTACTTCTATTGACGGCACGCAGGCCGCCCAACACTCCCCTGTTACGCAGGAAATCCTGATGTATCTTCTACGCTGTTGCAGTGTCATGGCAAATGGAGGAAGATTGTGGGACCTTCATGCCCAAGAGATGGTGATAGTGGTGCTTCGGCAAATCCAAGGCGATGAGATTTGAATCGCACTACGTGCAGGATCTGGAATGCGGGATTCTCATCGACATTCCACACTCGTTAAACCGCTGTTCCTTGATGAAAGTTTCTGCTCCAGGCGAACCACTCCTTCCTCCATTTCTCTCTCGTCTCGGTGAATCGGTAAAAACAAGAGAAACCCACGAAAATTAGCCAGAGTGGCTATTACTCCTTCTCCCTATTAAAAGCCTATGAGAGTCTGAATTTGTATTAAGGGAAAAAGAACAATAACAAAGAATAAGATAAGTTGGTCTTCGGTGGACCTTCGGCCTCGCGAATGTTTCCTTCATGATATGAAGAGCTGCTTACAAATATAAATAAACAATTTGACGACAGTAATTTGCAGGTAAATCCTGCAACATTACTTATTAAATTGTCTGAATACCAAGTCTATTTTTGAGATTACCTGATATCAATTTTTATTTAACTGACTTTCTATAGTGTTTATTTCTGAAAATATTAAATACAAGTTCCTGTTTTGAATCGACTTAATATTGTCTTACTTAAAAAAAAGACTAATGTAGTCTGTTTCTGATACGATTTATTATAAAGTCTTATTTCCAAATTATTGACCAGAATATCTTAATTTTTAACTTTAATTGCTTAACAAAAATTTAATTTTACTCCGATATTGAGAGAAAAGGTTTCAAGATGGCTGGAATAACCAGACTCCAAAGGTCAGTAATGGTCGATAAACGCATAATATTTCTACATAATTGGATTACCTTAAGCAACTCGTCGCCATATTTTAATAAACTTCGAATCAAAAGTGACACTCTCTCATATGAGTTCAAACCTCTAATCTGAATATTGCATGCCCATATTACAATTTCAATCTCAGGCGAGAATAATTGTAATACCTAAGAATCGTTTAAACTCAAATAGAGCTTCAGTCTTCCTGTACGAAGGAATAGTAAGGAGTGGTGTCACCTCATGCATTTCTCCAGTAGAAGTGGGACGAACAACCTCCAAGTGATCATTGATGTTAGCAAAGTTTGCAAACCATATAGCACTTCCGCGCAAATTCAAGTTGCTGTTGTGTCACTTGTCATTCCTAATTCACTGTCAAAAAACACATTTTCGACTAACAATATAATAAAAATTAAACATAACTAGCTGTCGGTTTGTACGGCATAAATTACTTGAACTATGTATAACAAAAAGATAACAGTCATGATATGTATTACACGATTTGTTTGTTTAAAAGGGATTGGAATTTAAAGGACAAATGGTACACTGCTCGGAATCGGACTCTATTCTCTTTGTCGGTTCACCATTTCTCAATGCGTTAGAAGGTCTTACTGGTCGAGGACTTTTCATTTCGGATATCCCTCTTCATGACGCTACAAGAGATGTAATATTAGTCGGAGAACAAGCAAGAGCGCAGGTAAAACAAGTATTTAATCTACGCATTAAAACAAAAAGAAAAAAATTTTACTAATCAAAAACAGCCTAACACGTACTTTGATATATTCCTTAACATAAAATCTCAAAATTTAAACATTTGATCCGAAGTTTCATCAAATCGTTGCCCAATAGAAAGATAATTGACAGCATACGCAGTAAAATGTGAATCTTGTTGTAATTTGTAATATGTAGTTATGTCCTCGTCCACTGATGTTTGTTCATTATGCAAAAATTTAAATGTGTGTGTAAGATACAAAATATATTGATAAATATTGCATTTTTAGTAACCTAATTCTTTAAAAAAATATTTTTGACACTGTTTACTAAAATAACCATAACATTCGGTGATATGCTTTTCTAAATTGACAAGCTGGTTAAACTAGAAGGAACAATTTTTAAAATCATTAGTGGTACATATTTTGGGTTTTAATAGGAACACATAACAATAATGCTCAAGATCATTATTCAGAACGAAACATGCGTTCTGGATAAGATATGTTATATAAAGCTTGCAGATTTCCGTGTTTATAGAATGATGACAGGATAATGTAAAAAATGTATATGGGAAATTTCCAATAAATGTATTGCTAGCGAACTTTATTCCCGAAACGTAAAGATCTATTATTATAATACGTGACATCCTAGTTTGAAAATGTTGTTATAATATTGTATAAATAGATTGAAATTGTACACACCGCAAATAAATAAGTTTTTTTAAAGGACCCCGCACAATCTACATTAAAATCCGGTCCCGGTCAAATTGTCTGAAATTGCAATATAATATAGTTCAAAGCCTCCTGATCAAAAAATCCTAATAGTTACTAGTCCAAAAAATCAAAAGTTTTCGAGAAATGTAATGTCCCGCTTGAAACTTGAGGATGAGATGCAGATTTTTCAATAAACTGTGATCAGCACAATCACTGACAATACAAGAAACACTTGCGAGACCAGTGCAGCTAAAAAGGGCAACAAATTGGCGCTGTCCTGGTAATAATAGGCGAAATCACGGCGCTGCCCTGGTGATCTATATAGTGTTCGCAATATTAAAGGTGGAAGACAGTTCTGTCAATGAATACAAGACTGTAGATGAATCCACTTGCCAGAAGAAAAGCCCGTCCAGCAACTAAAGGCATTTTGATGGGACTGCCCTGGCAATGTAAAGATTTTTAAAAAATCAAGGCAAAAGGCATTCTAGACTACCAAAGATACTTTGTAGTTCATATAATTGAGACAAGACTATAGGTCAGTCCAACCAACAAATGAAAGATATGTTATTAGTCCAGCTGGTTAAGAAAAGACCATTAATCAGTCCAACCAACAAAGGCAAGACATGTTATTAGTCCAGTCGGTTAAGATAAGACTATAAATCAATCCAACCAACAAAGGCAAGAAATTTTATTAGTCGAGTTCGTTAAGATAGTCTTGCCTTTGTTGGTTAGACTGATTTATAGTCTTGTCTTAACTGACTGGACTAATAATATGTCTTGACTTTGTTGGTTGGACTGACCTATAGTCTTATCTTAATTATCTGGACTACAAAATATCTTTGGTAGTCCAGAATGTATTTTGCCTTAATTATTTTGAAAAATCTTTACATTGCCAGGGTAGTCCCATTACATTGCCTTTAGTAGCTGGAGTAGCTTTTTCTCTGGTAAGTGGATTGATCTACAGTCTTGTATTCATTGACAGAACTGTCTTCCACCTATAATATTGCGAACACTATATAGATTACCAGGACAGCGCCGTGATTTTGCCTGCTTTTACTAAGACAGCGTTATTTTGTTGCCCTTAGTAACTGGACTGGTCTTACCAGTGTTTCTAGCATTGTCAGTGATTGTGCTGATCACAGTTTATTGAAAAATCTGCCCCTCATCTTCAACTTTCAATTGGGCGGGGTCCTTTGGAATACCGATAAAGATTTTAAATTTTAAATTAAATTTCTGGAGCATTTTACCGAAGGATCTAATCAACCTAACAAATTAAAATTTTAAACAACAATTGGTGCAGCTTGTTGAGACGAGTCTTACTATATAAACATCTAAATTGCGATAAAAAGTATTTTTTGCTTTTCTATGTAGGATGGCTTGCGGCGGCGTATGGACAAATTGAAAAGTTCCATCGAGGAAGCTAACCGAGCTGTCGATGCTGAGAGAGAAAAGAATGTCAGTCTTCTTCACCTCATCTTTCCACCAGATATAGCTAAGCGTCTCTGGTTAGGTAGGTGGACACAAAATCACAGTTTTGGTATTTTCAGTTCAAAGTTTATACAATTTCTGTTTCGAACTTCCAATAGAGTAATTGAATCCTAATATCAAAATGAATGTCATTTTGTCATATATAATGTATTGTAATTTCACAATTAGCTCTGGAGCAACTCCACAGCAGCGCATGCGCAAAACATTCAAGTTTACAATACTCGTATTGTAACTTAAGAAAGTCATTTTACAAATACTCTCGTCAAACTTTACAATATCTCGATTAGAAGATCAGAAAGATGACTAGGAGAACGATGTTTAACTTCGAATTAATTAGTTAATTTATTTCAAGGTTAAAATTAATATTAATTGTTAGGTGATCCTAAATTTTAATATCAGAAAAAATCATAACAGAAGGCTAAAACTCTAACACTTTTCAATATAAACTGCAGAATACTTGGGCAAAGTTTAAGGCTTTCATACCAAGTACAATATTTTTTCTCATAACGAGCGAATTATTGACGAAGTTATAAGAATAACGATGGGCATAGCCGATAACCTGCGTTATACCTTTTAAAACATATTTTATCAAATTAAGACAGTATGTCTAAACCAATTTTAACTGAAAGTTGTTTGGAAATGAGATTTCATTCTTTATTATAGTAGATTGGCATCAAACGGATAATTTTCAACAGAAATTTAAAAAATCGTTAAGGTCCTTTTTGAGAAAAACCATTTTAGCCCTTAATTAATTTTTAGCAAACGAAACCTATTATTCTTCCTTATTCATAATACGTCCCCTAAGGGTTTACATGACTTCCATTCCTTAAAATATTTCCCCTTACATATTAAACAAAAAAGCCTCATTCTTGATATTTACAAGCCTTTACAACTATTTACATAAAGTCTTATATCTAAATCCTTATCTCTAGTTCCTGCGATAGCGCAATTTAGGCCTTGTAGCAAACGAGTGAGCGATTAAGCGATCAAAAGCGAGAGTGAAAGTGCAAGCTAGAGAGAGAATGAGAACGTGAACGCATTTTTGCCTACTTATGCTATTACATATCCATCACTTAAAATCTTTACACTTCATTCATTCTTCTCCTAATCCATCCTTCCCTAGAATCTTAACCACGTTCTCTTGCCAGCTTCGTTTATCTTGCATTCCTCTCCTAGATACTTCCCATACGTGCTCCCATGTTTCCTCCTTCCATACACATATTTTACACTTTCTTTTCTCTTCCTTTTCCTAATGCATCCCCTCTCCTATCTCGTTTCTCAATATAAATCTTGCTATTCTGGTCAACCGTCTCTCTCCCCATCCCTTTTATAAATACTTTGGTAAACCTTCCTATTTTATCATCTTATACAATTTATTGTACTTTGATTCCAAATTTCATCCCCCACCTTTCTATTAATTGTCTTTCCCTGTAATTTTTTTTCTAATTCATCATAGTTTACTCCAGTCCCATCTTCTATGTCTCTAGCCTTCAAGAACTCCCTCCTTTCTTCTTTCCATTTCGAGAATTCTATCACCCTCCCTCTCCTCTCTTCTACTTCCACCAAACACTTTTTTGCCAACTCCCCTCCCTTTCGCTCCCTCAGCTTCGTTTTAAGTTTCCATGCCCTCTTGCCCGCTCTAATACTTAATTTATCCCTTTGCGCTTCTTCTCTCACCATATATCCTGGCGTCCACCAATCTACCCCTAATTTCGATCTTATATACCTTTCTTGAATACTCTCCATCTCTTTCCTTTCTTTCCATCGCCATATCTCAGCCCCATAATTTAATACCGGCCATAACAGCGTATCAAATACCCACAATCTACTTCTCCAATTTTTTATTCTTTCTCTTGTATGAACTCTATGATCTCCATGCTTTTGAAAAATATATCCCAAATATTTAAACTCCTTCACCTCTTTTATCTTTATTCACTTCCATCTCCCTGTCCCTTCTTTCTGTCTATGCCCGCCTTTTCTAAACCTCATTATCTTTGTATTTTCTACATTTAAATTTAGCTTTTTCCCATCTAAGCTCTTTTCTAATCCTGTAATTAAGCCCGCCATCTCTTCTCCATCCTCGGCCATCAGTACTATGTCGTCAGCGTATGCCAGTGTATGATGTTTGATAAAAAAATAACGAGACTTTACAAATTTCCCGAGCTGTATTCGTCCGTTTGGGAACATGAAGCTGTACATGTTTTAGTGTGCTCAGCGATTTTTTGCTTTTGGAAAAAATGGATCAGAGAATTTGCATCAAGTTTCGTTACAGCAGAAGTTTTTGAGTAGTAGAACAGTTATAAAAATGGACGGGAAGACTTTGAATATGACGAGCGCCCTGGGTGTCCTCGCACATCGGTAACCGACAATACCGTTGATAAAGTGAAAAAAATGATTATGGGCGATCGTCAAATTACTATTAGAGAGGTTGTGGAGGATGTTGATATATCATATGACTTATGTCAAACAATTTTTACGGATATTTTACTCATGAAACGTTTATGGATTACGTAGAAACTAAGGCTCGATCGTCCACCTGGAAGCATTCAACTTCACCAAGAGCGAACAAAGCACGACAAGTTCGATCAAACCTGAAGGTTTTGCTTACTGTGTTTTTCGAGTTCATCGGTTTAGTGCATTATGAGTTCTTACCTAAAGGTTAAACGGTCAATAAAGAATATTATGTAGGAGTTTTACGTTGTTTGCGTTAAGCAATTCAAAGAAACGACCAATTTTGTGGAAAAATCAGTCATGGCGATTGCACCACGATAATGCAACCTACTCATGCCCCAATGCTTGTTCGTGAGTTTTTGGCCAAACACAACACCGTATTGATGCCACAACCACCGTATTCACCGGACATGACCCTCTGTGACATTTTCCTATTCCTAAAGATGAAGAAAGCCATTAAAGGAAGACGTTTTGACGACATCGATTAGATAAAAGCAGAACCGCTAAAACAGTTTTAAAGAGTGGAAAACGCCTTGGTATTTTCACACCTAGTATATATCTTTTCCTTCGGATGGAAGCATCTAATGTGTCCCCTGAGGGTTTATATTTTTCTTGCACCTTTTTTCCTATCCCTTACACACCTCCCACACACTTACATGGTGGTTGGAGGGGAACGTACAGTTTAAGGTGGGTTCCGAACCACCAAGAGCAACTGCCTTAAGTACTTAGAGAATACTTTTCTCTAGAGGTATCGTTCCCACGACTCTTCGGAGATGAACTACTCCCTTGCCAGGCTAGTGATCACCACATGTGAATCGAACTCGCAAGACGACAGAGTGGGTCCAAAGCCAGCGCTTTAGCCCCCACGACCATCGTCCCACTTATATATCTTTTCCTTTCCTATCCTAACTCCTTCCCAATATTTTCTCCTCATTTCTTCTTCCAAGTCTGATATTATAGTATTAAATTAAAGATACTCTCTTTAGTAATTTTTATCATAACTTTTTCTATTTCGCATCGGTCTAATGAGTCAAACGCTGCCTTTAAGTCAACAAACATTGCTATCATTGCCCATTTTTCCCTTTTAATCCTCTTATTTACTAGATAGGAATTTTTGATGCTGAGTTTTTCTGATAATTGTGGAGTAATTTGAAATGAGTGGATTGTGGAAGTGTATATGAGGGTTTGGATGGAAGAGATTGTTTGAAGGATTGTGAAAATAAATAAGGAATGGTGATATTTTTGAGCATTATAACAGATTTGTGTGAAAGTTGAGGTGAGCTTGGTTTGAGATATGTGACACGGTGGGATGACTGGGTTGATTGGGTTAGTAGCAGCAGGGTTAGTTAGAGACGAAGAAAGTCAAGACAGGTACCAGAATGCTACGATAGATAGAGGCAGAGAAGGATAGAAGGTGGGAACGTTTAAAATTGAATTCATGGATAGCGAAGAGAGTAAAATCGAGGAAAAACCGGATTTAGAGCAGAAAGTGTTTAGTACCCAGAGAGGGGAAATCAAAGAAAGGAAGGCAAGGAAAAAGTACAAGAAAACTATAATAGGGAAGTAATGTAGGAAAATTTTACTGGAATATAGCAGGATGAGAGAAAAAGGATAGGGAGTTTATGAGAAATTTGACACAATTGTATGTAGTAATAGTGATGGGTATGTGGCTAGATAAAAAGGGATGGGAAAGAGTAAGGGCAAGATTACCAAGAAGTTACAAATAGTAAGTTCAAAATGCAAAGAGAAAAAATAAAAGGGGAGAGCAATATGAGAAATGGTGATGGGAGTGAGGAATGAATGTTTACTGGGGAAAAATAAGAAAGAGAGGAAAGAACAAAAAGATTGATAGTAGAAGAGGTAAAGGTGGGAGGAGAGAAGTGGAAGATAGTGGGCGTTTATGTGAACGGAGATATGCAGGAGAAAACAGAGGAGTTGAAAAAAATGATAAAAGAAAATAAAGAAGAGATTAGAAGAAGAAGAAGAAGAAGAAGAAGAAGAAGAAGAAGAAGGGATTTCAATGCCAGAACAGCAGAAGAAGTTGTGAAAGAGCTTGGAGGAGTTGGGATGGTTTATCTTAAACGGAAATATAGACGGAGATCAGGAAGGAGAATATACGCGGTCAGGAGGAGAAAGGGGAACGGTAATTGAATATGTAATAGTGGATGATGAGGTAAAAGAGCAGATCAATAAACTAGAGGTAGGTGATTATATTGATTCAGATCACTTTCACTTAATAGTGACATCAGAGGGAGCAAAAAGTATTAGCGATATAAATAAAAAGGGGGAAAAGGTAAAGAGTGTAGGAAAAGGGGATTGGTGAAGGCAAGGAAAAGAAACAGTTTAGAAAAAAAGTAAGAAATACCAAAATGGCAGAAGGAAATTTGGACAAGGAGACGGAAAAATAATAGAAGAAATAAAAGGTTAGGAAGATAAAGAGAAAGTTTAAAAAGGAATTAAGTAAGTGGAGAAAAGAAAAAAGTAATGCGGAAGAATATAGGAGAAAAAAGAAACAGTATTTTGACTTGTGTGATCAATCGAAAGAGCAAGATAATAAAAGGTTTGAGGAAGAGGCGGTGAAGGCTAGGACGTAAGAAGATGTATGCAAGGTAGTAAATAGAGAAAGAAGAAGAACAAGACTAATCCTAGATATTGAAGTGCTAGAACGGAAAAAATATTTTTTGGATTTGCTAGCAGAAGTAGAGAGAAAAGATAGAAAGGGGGAAATATGGTATAAAAAGAGAAGAGGAAGAAGACATAACAAGTGAAGAAATAGTCAAACTGTTAGGAATAATGTGCTTCAAAATTATTGGTGTGTGACGCTGATGCCAACACTGCATAAAGTATATTTAACTGCTTTGTCGGAAAGATTAAAGAAACAAGTTAAGGAAAAAACTTATTAAAATATATTATTAATAATAAATAAGACAATAATCGATCACTAACGTGATGAGACAAGTCTGTTTACTAGGTTAATTTGGTTGATATTTCTAGATATTTCGTTAGTGAAATCCCACGATTCAAATATGGAAAGCACATCAGTATTTTCAGTCGAAAATAAAAGTGATCACCTGGGCTTCATTTATATATTACGTACGAACCCTACAAATAAGATTAAATTGCAATAGTTTCAACTTCAATTTCGTAATGAGATTGTTAATAGAATATTCTGGAGAAACGCAATGCAATTGGAAAATGAATAAGTGTATTCAATTATTATCCTCGTTGGTCTTTTTCACCGAATGTTTTATTTTACTTTCACTTTTATATATCTGAAGAGCGATTTAGTTATTTTCAATATTAAATTTTCAATACGGTTCCATTGAAGGAAAACGATAGTTAATAAATAAATAATAAGCTATTTTTGTGGACGGTTCTATTGTCGGTTCTGATTGTTTTTGATAAGTCCATTTGCCTTTAATGTTTTGGGGATTTTTTTGTTGTGTTTCTTTGTCTATAACAATTTGATGTGCTTCCTGGTGTGAGTCTACTTGCCTTTCACATTTCGGGGTCCTTTTTTGAAATGAGTCCCCATGCTTCTCAAGTTTTTCTGTGCTTTTTGGTGCGTATTTCCTTTGCTCTTCGTGATCTTCGTGATCTCTGTACGATCTATCTCTTCTGGAGAATGCCATACTGCGGAAATGATAAATAATTATTTAAAGCCAGAGTTTATTTTGCACAGGGTACAAAAGAATGGTATTTTTATGTACCCGGTACATTTTATGCAGAATCAAATCGTGTTATTAGATTTTCAGCAGGGCATGTTCAGCGAGTCTATACATTGCCAAATGTTTATAGGCAAATAGATTAACACAAAAAACTCGCCAAAACATTGGAGGCAAAGGGATTCATCAAAAACCATCTAAAAATATAACAGGCCAGCAAAACCGTCCAACATATTAGTTTATTCTAAGTATTAGCACCACTGAGTCTGTAGTGCCTCAGTGGTTCTAATAGTTATTAAAAATGATGTTTCTGTCGGGGTGAATCAGTGAAAATTCGGGCCCCTGTATCTTGACAACCCATTATACTGGGTGTGCCCCCATTACAGAATTTAGAGAGATCCACTAGCTCTATAATCTGGCAAAGTTTAAGTAAGATTAACAACAACAAAATTTTAGGCGTTCTCTAAACCCGGTGGAAAACATTACTTCTGGACAAATATGTCCATATATAGTAACATTATATTTTAGGCAGACATTTTTCAGGTCAAAACAAAATACCCACCCGTTATAAGGTTTTAATGACTTAGGGTACAAAATACGAGTAAACATCCGCTGGGGGCGACCAATATCTTCTCAACACATCTAAATCCGCCATCATTAATGAGGTGCGTGCATTCACCGCCTTCTGTGTGCATCTCATATTTAACGATAGATTTTCCTGGCTTAGTGCAGGGATATAACGTAGTAGTAGGCAAATAAATTTATCAATTTTTTTTTGTTCGAAAAAAATATATTATTAGCACTCACTCCAGCCATCTTTATATCTTATGAAGATTAACAAGTAAATATTGCGTTTATCGCATTATTACTTTAGTAGTTTATTTAGTAGTTTATTAGTATTTGAACACGCCCAATGAAGTTTCTCAAATGTTTAATTTATCACCTAAATCCATTATTTCTGTATTGCATTCTTGTTTATTTTTGTCCCTTATTTATATTTATTGAATTTTGTGGATGCTATTTTCTGTATTTGGAAATAAAAAGTAAAGCTCAACGACAAAAAAGTCGTTAAACCTTCAAGGATAGAAAATTTTAATATGGGTTATCAACTGCGAAAAAGGATCTGCGTTTAGATTCCTTACAGGACGTCGCACAGTAAGTGGGTGAAAAATCGACAAAATTTCCAAGCCGCCACAAATCTTCACCGATCTGAATAAAATTTTGTTTCAATAGTCAGAAGACTGCTCTCTTCAACGTAAACCTGCAAAGAAGACGAAACGTTTATTTTTACTGAATTAATATAAATTACGATGGAGTGAAAATAATCGAATTAGTCGAATCGTTTGAGCTAAGCGAAGAATATTTGTGGGTTGGCATCTGAAAAAAGTAAAAAAAAAAATTTTGAACTCGGTTAATATCTCCTGTTCCTTCTTTTGATTTTAAATTTCAAATTTTTGAAAATTTCAAAAAACTTCACTATTGCTTCAAAAATTAAGGCACATTTTTCATATATACAGTTTTTTCTAGCGAATAATAATAAAAAATTATAAATTAAAAAAAATGTTTTTGCCTAATTTAGAATTTTTCGAAAATTACCAACTATGTGATGATTTTGTTTTTTCGAAAACAAATTCTTTAGTGGTGTTTCCAGCTTTAAAAAATGGTCAATTTTACGTTTTTTAAGCTATTTTTGCAACTTGCTTAGACCAAGCTTTCAGACGCAAGAAATGACCCATGAACTCCTGAAATTTTGATAGGTTATGTAAAAAATTTCAAATGATTCTATGGCTTGGTTTTGTGAAGAATAAAATTAATTGGATGCACACAAATCAATTTAAGAGTAAGTTATGCTATTAATTTACATTCCTTATGAACCACAGTCTATCTTCAGGGTAGCGCAAGGGATGTTGGGCTAAGCACTTTGTTCGACTAATTTTAGCGCATCAGTTATTGTCATTTCTCAGCCTGTTCATTCAAAGTTTATAAAAACTCTCTAACATCCCTTCTGCTTTAATGTTTGTTCCTAAGAACCACCCAGAAGAGAGAGACATAAGGTACTGAGATGTTATCGGTTTAAAATACTGAGATTATTCTGATAAATAAAGTAATATGATTTCTGACCTATTCTTATTTAGTACCAGATGAGTCGTTGTTATTGCCGCGGAGCGTCGTTCATCACTTCTTCATTTCTCGTGACATCGTGCGGGAACAGTCTCTTCACTATAGTTTTTCGCGAATGAAAACCCAAACTATAGTTGCACACAGGTGATTAATTTTAATGAATTTTTAGATTTCCATCTATTTCTTTTTAACATTTAACGTCACAAGAACTCTCTTTATTGTACACTGACTTGCCGATTCACGCAGTTGTGGGAGTGACAATCCGCGTACCGAGTCCCGCGCAAGGTAAAATGCCAAGGGGCACGTAGGACGTTAATTAGAACTTCTTATCAGAACAACTAGTTCCGATAATAAGAAGTAGTGATAAACGACTGCCTCGAGGTGATAGATTCGATTCACCTCGTAGGCCATAGTGTTGATGATGTTGGGTAGGACTTTTAGTAATGTTTGCATTTCTGACCTGGGAAGATTAGCCGGCTGTTCAGGCAATGCGCGTGACAACTAAGTGCTTATTTTTCAAAAATTTATGCGACTTCGACTAATGTTGCTAATGCATAATTTGATTAGTTATTAATTTACTAAAACTTAGTGTGTTCATTAACAAAGC
>JAAAKG020084368.1:0-16646 GCA_010014905.2 Druon quercuslanigerum | reverse complement strand
TGTTCTATTTAGGTTTATAATTTTTCAAAAACTTATAATTATTATAGAGACTATAGGTCCGAAAATTATCAGCCTTAGGTTTAAAATTTTAATAAAAAACATATTATAGACAAATTCAGTATTTTTTAAATTACTTTACGTAAATGTTAATATGATATTCAGTTTTAATAAAATTTGAAATACAATGTACCAAATTCTTAAGATTCTTTTTGCACATTCAAATAATGTATTAAATATTTAATAAAAAAAAGTAGCGGCAAGGTTACTTTTCTTCATTAACGGTAATGGTAACGCGTTACTTTAAAAAAAGGAACGGTAACGGTAACGCGTTACATTCAGAGAGTAACGTGTCAAACACTATCGAAAATTGCATACAATGGAAATATTTGAAGGTTGGTAAGCGTTTAATTTGCACGAAGAAAATTGTAATAAAAGAAATGATAAGTTAATAAATCTATAGCTGCTCTCTGGTTCAAATCTGTAGCTGGTGTTAGGACTTCTCTACTTTAAATCAGGAAACTTTGAAGCCTTAGAGCAGAGTATATTCTAAGCCGAATTTGCAACTGCCCGAATATATAATACTCGAAAACTAAGAAAAAAGAAATCCATAATCCGACTTTTCAAAATATAACAATGAAACAGTTATTTGAGTTTATTTTGAATATCTGCATTTCCCGCGTTATAGGTGGCGTCTGCAGTCCCGTAACCACAGTTATCACACTTATTTTATCTCTAATTAGGCTAAATCATTTTAAAATTTACTTTTTAGAATTAACCTTTTTGACTTTTGGAACTAACCATTTTCATTTGCAACTAACCGACTTAGGTAGAACTAACCGTTAGAATATACTCTGCCTCAGAGCGACTCCTAAAAATATTTTTACTTGCCTACGAGAACGATTTAGCGATGGTGCCCTTTGAAATTTCTCAGATGCAATTTTAAGGGCCATCCTAGCGTTGCCTACATTGATCTGCGCAAGGGCGTTTTGATTTACGTGGGTCGCGCAACCTGGCCGGTGGAAAATTTTGGAAAAAACGATCAGCGTGAACTCGATTATGTACACGTGTATAGATAATTTATTATACACGTATACTAAATTTCATGTGCGTGTATACTAATACGTGTATACTTTTATTTTTTTAGTATTTAAAACCAAAACCGTTAGTCAAAAAATGCTGGTTAAGGGACTCGGCCTCTTTTATCCTCTTAAAACGTATGCCAAAGTACAATCCAATCCGACTAGTCTTTCAAAAGTTATCCGCGGTATACAGGCGTCAACGGCAACAAAAACAAAGAACACTACGGCAGACAGACACCATAGTAAAACCTGTCTTTTTAATCATTTTTCATATAAAACTAAAACCTTCCAGATGACAGATTTCTTGGGGCGGCGTATCTATCAAGAAATGACTTTGTTTACATATATAATAATGTAACGGTTGTAAAATATAATAAAAAATAGAAACTTCAGAAAACACGTTTTTTTATGGTAAAAATGCGTATCTCTTCATATTTTAAGTTAAACTTAAAAAATAAATTATTTTTTTTGCAACGACCCTATTGTATAATTTTTAATTTGAAACCGCCAGAAAAAACAAAATTTCGAGAAAACAATAGAAACTGTACGTTTTGATAGTTGTAGCTTTTTGACATATTTTAATAAAAAAAATAAAAAATGATTAGACACAAAAATCATTTGCTTATTTTGAATTAAGTTTTAAATGTCATTTTTCAAAAATAAAAAAAACTACTTATCCCATAAAATATTAATTAATAACAAATTCGTAGATCTTTTTTAGGTGCACAATTTTTGTTGATTTATTTCTTTTTGTATCTTGCTGTGTTTGCCCACTCAATGGAGATACTGCTTCTTCATTATTTTTTTGCGATCAAAATTTTAATTTTAGATTTTTTAAACAAAAATTCAAATATTTATTAAGATTATTTTTTAGGGCCTTCAAAAAGTAACGTTTCTATTTTCTTGACTTTTCCCCATTGAATACTTTCTTTGACTTCAAATGTTCATTTTCGTTTGGTTTTTTGTATTTTGAAAATGCTATAAAACACACAGACACACACACACACACACACACACACACACACACAATACATTGTTTATAAGGTCGTGAATAAATAATGGCTCATCGTACGAGAAAATCGTTAAATAAAAGTTTAAACCAAAATTGACGGAAATTTTGAAAACGTACCCAAGATATTCGTAATTAGGGCTCTTTTTTGGACCTTTCGAAAAAGTGTTATTTTGGAGGTCTAATAGTGCATGCCGAAGTGTTAGTGGCGATAGGATTATCTCTATAAATTTGCCGTTGGTCCGAAAATAAGTCAAAAAATAATAATAGTAGGTAATAATAATAAAGAAAGCGTTATTTAAATATAACAGCGGTAACCGACGAACTCCAAGCTACATTATAGTCCTAATTTTATACTTACAGCATCATTGAAAAATATTTCAAAATAATATTAAATTAAGTTATAACATTCTCATCTCATCGGTCACTTGAGTCAGTCCGTGGCTATGATAAAAAACCAAGTTCACCCGAGAAAAAGTTGTAAAAAAATTATTAATATCGAAGAAGGTTGTGAGCTAGCCCTTTTAAGGTGAGTGGGGATGTAAGCAGGAGGATGAGAAAAGGTGATATAATGGATGGAAAGAGGAGAATGCGAGTGAAGAGATGAAATAGAAGTTTCTTGAACCTTGCCCTGTCCGAAAATAATCATTTTTTTTTGCGAAAAGCGGGGAAATATAGTCTCTTATTTACCGTAATATCAAATTGCTTAGGCATTTGCAGGAACATCCTTGCAACGTGAAACTTGACTGGGAAAGGTGGCTTTTCTTTCAGCCCACCTAATATATTCTCTTCTTTCGTACTGTTGAGTTCTGAGCATAATGAGCTTGATCCGAGCCAAAATCCGTTCCCAAAATGAAATTGAGAGGAGTATCTGCCGCTGGCATCAGACACTGTGAATAAAATAAGCAATTTATCAAGAAACACCTCTAGTATAATATATACATAAAACGAAATTAAATTTTTAGATCATTAAAATCCTCAGATCCTAAGTGGTAGAATTAGGTAGAAGACGTGGTTTTAGACTGATAAGGGTTTCTTACTCATAAATGACAAAATAGCGGAATATATACAAACAACTCAGTTACAATTTATTAAGAAAAGTTCTTACGATTGGTGTAACTCAGATCGATCACAACTAATTAAATTCTACATTTTCTTATTTTTACAATTATAGACTGATATCTTAAAGCACTTAAAAATTTGTATCGCTATATGAAGTACAAGTTGGGGTATGATATTTAACAATTCGATGATATTCAACAATACGATGATCTATGACTTCGCGAAATTTAACATAAGTGCTTAACTTAAATTATCATATAATTCTCCGTAGAATGGGGGGGGGGCGTTGAAAACAAACTATTACTCTTAGATGCTAAAGATAGGGGTGGGGGCAACTATTTAAGGACATAAGGTTGGTGGGTATAGATAATATTTTTATCTTTAGAAAACAACTGATAATTTTCGCGGGGAAGGGGGACTATTAACAAAGGTCAGGGTATGGGGAGTACGAATAAAACATTTACAAAGTCAAATAACATATTCAAATAGCACAAAACTCAGAAATACAAAATCAAGTAACATAAACAAATAGCACCAACATCAAAAATACCGAAATTAAATAACTTAATAAAATAGCACAACAATCAGAAATACAAGATCAAATAACGTAATTAAATAGCGCACAAAGAAGGCATCAGTTCAAAATCTTTACTTTGAATTAGAGGACTTGATCTTGTGAAACCTCGTGGCCACGTGACACAACTCCAAATTTTTTACTTTCTGGGCGAACAAAATCAAACTTTCGGGCTTTCTGGGCCATCTAAGCTCACCACAAAACAGAATTTTCGGGCTTTCCGAGCCAACTAAATTCGCAACTAAATAGAATTTTCGGGCTTTCTAGACCAACCAAATTCACAATTATTCAAAATTTCAGGGCTTTCTGCGCCAACATAAATAGGGGGGGGGAGGCGCTGAGAGAATTCACCTGATTAGATACAAAAAAAATCTTACCAGCTGATACGATGAGCACAAAAAAAATCAACCTCACTCGGGAGAATATCGATGAACCTGGCCTCGACCCTCGGAGAATTTATAACCTAATCTAACCTACGTCATGTTCGTCTGGCTACTCTCTCATTGGTCGAAATTCAGATACTTCTTGAACAACGCATGGGCAACAGTAAAAATAAAGCAATGCCGTACGATGTAAAGCAATATAGTTGTTTACAGTTTTAATATTCGAATCCTGTTGCTATTTGCATTCAATTAATCAATGTAAACTATTGTTTCTACTATCCCTGGCGGGTCGAAGGAACCGACAGGATCCTCTAAAAAGTACCCTTAAAGATCCCACTGACTCCCCCTTCGGTGCCTTTAAAAAAAACAGCAAGATTAACTTCTAAATTGTTGAAATTCGGATTCTACATTAAAATTTCCATTAGAAACTCACAGAGTAATCGTAATACTTTTTCTTGCAGCGTTAAAAACTTTAAAAAATAAAATACCTGTCATTTACATGAGGCAAAGGCGGCTTCAAGTGCATCTTCTTTTAGTAGCAGTTAATAAGCATTCCGTCGGTAACATTAGGAATTTTAACTAGATGCTAGCGCCACGCAGTGGAACCTCAGACAACAACGCTGCGATACAAGTGAGAGCAGTGAAGCAGTGTACCAGGGGCGTTAGTTGAAGTTTGCTGGTTTTTTCAATAAAGAAAACACTTAATCCTCAAGGGAATAACAAAAAAATTTTATTCAAAGTATTGACTATTGGATTCTACACATTTTGCCCATCTTTCAGGCAAATCATGGATACCATTCGAAAAACACTTTTTCTCTTTCGAGGCAAACCATTCGACGAGCCATTTTTCTACTTCTCCAAATTGGCGAAGCGCTGCTCTGCGAGTGAGTGTGCCATCGATTCGAAAAGGTGATAGTCGTTTTTCGATCAACGCATGATTCAAATTGATAATTTGTTGTCAGTAGCGATCCGTATTAACCGCCTCACCAGGTTTTAATAACTCGAAGTACACCACACCAGACTGGTCCCACCAAAAACAGAGCATTGTCTTACGGCCAAAGCGATTTGGCCTTGGAGTCGATGGGCCGACCTCACCAGGTGAAATCCATGATTTTTCCGCTTCGGGTTCTCGAAATAATTCCATTTTTCGTCCCCCGTGACAATTCGGTGCAGATAAGATTTCCTTTCGAACCGTTCAAGCAGCATTTCACAAATGGTTTTTCGATTTTCCATTTGTCTATCATTCAGTTGGTGTGGTACCCATTTTCCATACTTTTGGATTTTTCCCATGGCTTTTAAACGTTGGCCAATTGCTCCTCGGGTCAGATTTAGTGTTTGTGCCAATTATTGTTACGATTGGGTTGAGTCTTAATCCAATAACGCCTGCAATTCCTCGTTTTCGAACTTTTTCGCTGCACCAGAATGTTCATTGTCTGTTAAATCGAAATCTCCACTTTTAAGTTGACGAAACTATTTCTCACATGTTCTCATCACTGAAGCATATTCACCATAAGTTTCCACCTGCAATTTACGAGCTTCAACGGATTTTTTCTTTTGATGAAATAAGAAAAGCAACGAATACCGCAAATGCTATTTACTTGGAACGAAACTAGACATATTCACTAAGGTAAACAACTATGATGCTATAATTTTGGCAGAATGGAATTGTGTATTTTTGAAGTTTATTGTCCATAGAAAAATAAGACATAGATGCCAAATCATAGAATTGGCCCATTTGTTCGTTAATTTAAATATCACTTAGATTTATTTACATTTATTTCCAATTTTTGAATCTTAGTTTTAAACTTCGTGTACAACATACTACTTGAGCTATTATAGATGCGCTTAAAGTTTCTATTCAAATTTTAACTTAGTATCTGAAATTCAACAATTCAAAAGTTGATATTGCTCCGAGGGCGTCTCCAGAACATTTAAAAGTAACGGGCTTATTTATAACAATTACAATTTTTGCACCATGATTATGAATTCGGAGTATTGATATTACGGGCGTGAGGTACAGAGTTACCACACGTATAGTTAGTATCGACGGTATGGTTTTTACTTTAAATTTGCCCAAAAATTAGATGAAGTAAATGCACTGTTGGTCAAAGATTTTGGAGTCTTCTGGAATAATCCAGGTCTTGTAGAATATCCAGGTAATTTCCAGCCAATAACTGCAAGCGATTCCCCATTGAGATTTTCAGGGGTTAGGTTGGCAGCAACGTCTAGTAGTAGAACTGGCAGTAGAATTTAAATGATGAAGTCAAGGTTTCAGCAGAAGTAGCGAGTTAATTCAGTCTTTTCGGCGTCCTGATGATTCTCAGCCTCCTGCGACGTTCCACGATGATGATGTCGGCTCCGATAAAGGGTTTACATGTAGAAAAATAAGAATGCGGAACGAATCTAACATAAGTAAATTAAATTACAAAGTAAATCGAAACGAATCATGAAGCATCGCGGAACCTCAGTGGTATATCTGGAAATATAATTCACAATTTCAGGAATTATCTTTAACTAAAATATTATTATAAAGTGTGCCTTAGGAGTTGAAAATTGCAACATCACACATCTCGCGAAGCAAGGAGCATCGTCAGGAGATGAAGAGGTATATTAAAAAGGGATGATGTTGGTTTGGATTCGGCAATCTCATCTGGAAGTTCATGTGGCCCCAGATGTGGATCGATTACGGATTTTCTGTCTCAGACTCAAACGCAGATCACCCCCGACAAATCAACCCCCAGAAGAAAAGGAATAAACTCCCACAATGCGAGTAAATAACCCTATCTTAGGGATAGAGGAGGGTATACCTCGGATTGTCGTCTGAAATGGTCACAGTTTATCACACTCAAGTGATCTTACGATGCTTCGACTAGACTCGGATATCATGTGTAAGAGCTACGTAGCTGTGTCGTTTTCTCCTATGCCCCCCTAGCGCCGTGATGGATTTCTATTCATGGTTCCTTCATCTGGAGTCCAACACGCGTAAGGAGGTTTAGCAGAGCCAGCGGTGTTTTTGCGGTTTTTGTAAAATGCTCCGTCTCCATTGTATGATTTTTAATGGCCCTGATTTACTTTAAGATAAGCATGGATCGAGAATTTACTTGTCAGAATTTAAATACTTTTCTCGCGCATTTGAAGAAAGTATGACCCTTTATACCTATAATCTTGGGGTTTGTTTTATTTTTCTTAATAGCAGATACGGTAGCGATCGTTCAGCTAGCTTTACTTGCTTCTCCTCCGGGATTTGTTCTATCATCGATCTCGAGGCATGCGCTCTCCCTTTCATAGGAGTGAGAAAAGATTTCAAGATTGTCCCAAATACTATGTGTTAGGATAAACTCCCACTCTGCGTGAAACTCTTATCTCTCGACGAACAGCCGGTTCTTCTTTAATATGCTAACTACGTCGTTCTCACACGTATGAAATGTGGAGTCGGTCGAGATTGTAAACAAGGAGCTTATTGCTGCTTTTGCGGTTGCGGTTTCAGGAGCGGGAATGTTTTATAAAACTTTTTCGAGAAAGCAGCAAAAGAATCGGCGGAATTCTTAAAGATAGTTAACCTTTTAAGACTATTCCGGCGTTTGGCAACAATTTTAATTTGCAGTTATAGGAAGTATTTGCGAATGGTTCAAACCGACGTAAAATAAGCCTGATCCTGGTCTGGACTATGAATTAGCACCCTCTTCTAGATTATCCGATCGATAGGCATAAAATAACAGTTACTATCAATAAATGTGAACCAGGGAAGCCCCTGGTCAGGATGCTGTTCCTTTCGAATTGTATAAAGCTCTTCCGGAGTTACGTCTGGGTTACCTGAAAATCTTAACGAGAGGATATGCCCTCACGTGCATGATCTGTAAGAATGGGGACAAAGAGGATACGGGCTCACGAAGCAATATTGCGGTGGTAAATTTTATAGCCAAAATATTTACACAGATCCTCCTGGATAGATTATTGCAGTAGATGAATGAGTCACAGTGCATACATGAATTCCATGCAGGATATAGTGCTGACAGAGGCTCTAAGGATCACATCTTTCCTTGGAGTTCTGTAATGCAGATTCACTTTTTCGCCCCTTATGGTCAAGACTATGCTCGCTTTGTAGATTTAAAAGAGCCTTCCCTTCAGTAAACGACAATTTGCTGTCGAGTAAATTATTGAGTCTGGATCTGAGCACAAAAGTCATTAACATAATGAACAGCCTGTACGATGTAGTGATTGTATATAATCTTACGCAAGATATTCTTACATCAACGGGCCACGAGAATTGTGGTGTTTTTCAGGGCAAGCATTGCAATCGATTGCATTGACTCCATCTTCATTGCCCCCCCCCCAGCTCTAGAGTGGTCGGCATTGTTGGCCGACCAATTGTCGGGAGCCCTGCGCGTTCTATTGTTTTGAACTGCACTTACTACAACTATGTTTGGTGTTATTATTGTTGTTCCCACGAGAAGCTAGGGAAAAGGTTTCGTTTATCCTTGTAGAGCCCCGCATACAAGGATAAGGTTGCGTACTCTCAGAGGATGCCCGGTATCTAAGAGTCACTGTTCTATACACCTTACCCAGGTGCCATTCAGCTTTCGGCATGGTTTTCACACCTCCGCTTGGGGGTTAATTCCTTCGGGACAACCCCTGGCCAATTGTCCGCGACTGCCTATTAATTTTTTGTAACTATATTAAGCATAAACCCTTGGTTCAGGGGCCCTCTATCCGTAACCCGAGGACGCGTTTGGTGGCTTTGTCATAGACCCTTCGGTTTAATTCTAGATTCGAATATATATATATATATACATATGGGGCATTCTCTGTCAAATCAGCAACCTTTCGCCCTCACATTTTAATTTGCAAGATAAATTAACGTTATTGGGCTCAAAATTTTCGTTGAAGCTTCTACTTTTTCGTGCCGTATAGCCTTTTGCGATTTTTAAAGATGGCAGACCTATCATGGCTGCCACAATGAAGGAAACGACTAAACATAATCTTTTATCTGTACTCTGATTCTTGTAAGAACATAAGATTAAATCTTACAATCCACTTTATTTATGTATTTGAGGTCGCTGATTACGAATCTACTAATAGTTGTTTGAAATTCCAGGATGGCGGATACAATATGGCTGCTGATAAGTGCAAAAATTATTTTATATCGAAAGAACGAGTTAGGTATCAATATAAAGATTTTTTGGGTCGCAAATTACGAAGACTATTTTTACTATTTTACTGTATTACAAAGCAACATGAACGTCAAAAAATAAAAATAATAACACAAACAGTTTATACACTTTATATGTTTACAATTTTCACTTTTCACTGCCTGCTTGTAGAATGCCGTAGGTGATTTAAAATAATAACAATTTTCTATATTATTCTAAAGTAAATTGGGGCTAAATTCAATACAAAAATTTAGGGTTTGTGACTTGGCTGTATATTTTTATCAAAACTGCCACATAAAACGGACTTGTGAAAGACCTTAATCATATAAAAATAGTTGAAACTATTTATATTAATAAATTATATAGAATTCGCCCTTTTGTTGGCTGGAATAAACTTAGTATCGTGTATACAAACGTAAATACTTTTGAATTCTTAGACGAATCGTAGTTATATTCGCTATCTAAGATCCCTCATCTTGGAATTTCATTAAATCTAGTAGCATATTCGTAATCAGCGACACCTAAAAATCCATATATTGATACCCAACTCGTAATTTTAATATGAAATGATTTTCAAAGTTTTAAGCCGCCATATTAGATCCTTCATCTTGGAATTAAAAAAACTAATAGAAGATAGCGACCCCAAAAACCACTATAATCATACCAAACTCGTTCTGTTGACGTAAAATGATTATTTAACCTTTCAGCCGCTATATTGGATACGCTATCTTGGATGTTCGAAAAACTAATAGTAGATTGGTAATCAAAGACCTCAAATACATAAATAAAGTGGATTGTAAGATTCAATCTTATGTTCTTACAAGAATTAGAGTACAAATAAAAGATTATGTTAATTAGTTTTCTTCTATGTGGCAGCCATGGTAGATCCGCCATTTTTAAAAATCGCAAAAGGCCACACAGCATGAAAAAGTAGAAGCTTCAACGAAAATTTCAAGCTCAATGACGAAGAGCGCAAGAGAGCGCTTTTGTACAATGCGGCAGAGTAGGCTGCTGAAATACTTGGCTTCGACTTCAATATGAGGGGTAAGCAAAACGATCTAGAGTCCTCACTCCTGAAAGCTCAGATTTAGAAAGCATAATATAAAAAGTTCCGTGAAAAGCTCCTCGACAAAAAGATACACGGTATCTTCCACAGAAATGCGGAGGATCAGTCGATGTCGTGCGAGCTATCGTTTGCTTTCCTTAAATCACGCGGATTGAGGTCGGGCACGGAAGTTTTCATTTTGGCATGTTAAGACGGTGTCATTTCCACTTTAGCATATCGCCACCAAATTTTTAGCCAATTTATTCCCCATGATACCTATAGAGCGTGTTATGCACACCCCGATAATCTAGGAAACATATTATCTAGTTGTCGAACTAATGTGGGTCCGACCTACATCCAAAGGTTCAATGCGGTACCAGCTGAAAAACGCATCATAACGGGTGTAGTTTCTTAGATTAGCATCCGCTCCCGGTGAAATCTCGGTGAAATATATATATATATAGTAGTCAGTTACATTTCAATTAAGGATTTCACCAGGAGCGGGTAAATATATATATAACTTTATCTTTTTGTTCGACCCCCCTTAAAAATGCGCCATTTCATGCACGTGAAGTAGGCGTAATGAGGCCACTTCCAGCCCAGTCGCCTTTGCACATGCGCACGTCGTCGCAGAGCTACCATGCAACTTTACGCCCGCTAAATAAAAAATTAGGCCCGCTAAACATGCACTGAACCGCGCAAGTGGGACACCCGGCCGAATTGGTAATATCATATGATGTAAATTGAAGTGATTTTTGTTTGAACCCTTTCATCATGAAATATTTGCGATGGGGCAAAGGAGGAAAGCGGAAAAGAAAAAAGAAAAGGGGGAAATGGGGAAAAGAGAAAAAGGGTGAAGGGAACGGGGAAAGGTTCAAAAGAGAAGGATTAAAAGGGGAAGGGAAACGGGAAAAGGTAATAGGGAAAAGG
Organism: Druon quercuslanigerum; assembly: GCA_010014905.2. Classification (NCBI taxonomy): domain Eukaryota; kingdom Metazoa; phylum Arthropoda; class Insecta; order Hymenoptera; family Cynipidae; genus Druon; species Druon quercuslanigerum. Next base: position 5,414 of record JAAAKG020084368.1, on the reverse strand, counting down.
GAAGAAGAAAATAATAAACCGGAAAGGGTGCAAAGGGAAAGATAAAGCGGGAAATGAAAAAGGGAAAAAGAGAAAATTAAAAGGGAAATGGTAAAATAGGGAAAACAATAAAAGTAAAGGAAAAGGGAAGGAGGAAATGAAAAGGGTGAAAATTTAATATGGAAAAGAAAATGCAAAGGGTAAAATGTAAAGAAAAAAGCAAAAAGGGACAAAGGAAAAGGCGGAAATATCAAAAGGGAAAAATAAAAGGAGAAAGTGAAGGATAGAAAAAAGAAAAAGGATAAAGGGAACAAGGAAATAAAGAAAGGGGGAAAGGTAAAATGGTACAGGGAAACGGGTGAAAGGAAAAGGGAAGGGGAAAGGCTGAAAAGGTCAAACACGTACCTCTTTCCGACGTATGTAAGGAGCTTGTTAGGAGCCTTGTCCCTTTTCATCGCCTCGTGGGGGGCTGAAAGGCACTCTTGCGATTGGGCTCAGAAATTAGGTTGTTTAAACCCCCACCTCTTTCCAACATCTCGTGGGGTGGCAAGGCACTCATATATCTGGTCATAGGAACAATGTATATCAAAAGCCTACCCATTTCTAACGTCTCGTGGGGGGGGGGGGCTGGTCAAACCCTTACCTCTTTTCAACGTCAAGTGGTGGCGCCAAGGAACCCCTGTCCCTGGCCACAAAAATAATGCTGGTTAAACCCTTTCCATCATACCGTGGGGCGGGAAGGCACCCCTTCAACTAGTCTCAGAAATAATTTTGGTGAACCCCTTTGCAACGGAGGGCTGGAAGGCAACCACCTGACTATCCACAGAAATAATGTGGGTCAAACCTTTATCCGTTTCATCTTATCGTGGGGGGGTTAAAAGGAATTCATGTGACTGGTCTCAGAAATAAAGCTCGTTTAACCCTTTCCATCGTTTCGTGGGAGATTCGAAGGCAACGATGTCAGCGGTCTCTGAAATAATGATGGTGAAACCCCTACCCCTTTTCAACTTCTCGTGGGGGGCTGGAAGGCACCCCTATATCTCATCATAGAAACAATGTTGATCAACCCTACCCCTTTCCAACGTCACGTGCAGGGCACCCCTGTGACTGGTCACAAAAATAATGTTGGTCCGACCCTTATCCGTTTCGATCGTTTCGTACGGGACTGGAAGACACTCCTGCGACTGGTCACAGAAATAATGCTGGATAAAGCTATACCCGTTTCCATCCTCTCGTGGGGGCGGGAAGGCACTACTGTGATTGTTCTCGGAAATAATGATAGTGAAATCCTTAACAACGTCACGTGAAGGTCTGGAAGACACACCTTAAAAATAACTTTATTCAACCCCTAACCCTTTCCAATGTCTCGTGAGGCGCGTAGGCACCCCTGCAACTGGTTTCACAATCATGTTGTTTAAACCTCTACGCATTTCCAACGTCTCATAGGAGCGGCAAGGCACCCCTATATCTGGTCATAGAAACAATGTTGCTCAAAACACTACATCTTTCTAACGTCTAGTGGTGAGGCGAAGGTACCTTGTGACTGATCCAGAAATAATGTTGGTCAAGCCCCTACTTCTTTCCAACATCCCGTATGGGGTTGGAAAGTAACCTGTAATTCATTAGTCAAATAATGATAGTGAAACCCATAGCCCTCTCTAAAATCTCATGGTGGGATCGAAGGCAACCCTGACTGACCTAAAAAATAATGTTGGTCAAACCCTTCTCCCTTTCCAACATATAGAAGGGGCTGAAAGGCACACCTGTGATTGGCCGCAGAAATAATGTTGATCAAACCATTACATCTTTCCAGTGTCTCGTGGGGGGCTAGAAGGCACCCCTGAAACTGGTCATTAAATAATGCTCGTTAAACTAATTCCATAATTTGGTGGGACGGAAAGGTACCTATGCGACTGGGCTCAGAAATTATGTTGTTTAAGCTCCTACTTCTCTCAAACGTCTCGTGTGGGTGAGAAGACACTTCTATATCTGGTCATAGAAAGAATGTTGATTAAATCCCTACCTCTTTCCAAGGTCTCGTGACGGGCACGAAAGTACTCCTGTGGCTGGTCACAGAAATAATTTTTGTCAAACCCATAAACCTTTCCAACTTATAGTAGGTGCTGAGAGGCAGCTTGTGACTCGCCACAGAAATATTGTTGGTCAAACTCTTGTCCCTTTCCAGCGTATGGTAGGGACTGACTGGGACCCCTGTGATTGGCCACGGAAATTATGTTATTCAGACACTTATCTCTTCCCATCTTCTCGTGTTGGGCTCGAGGGCACCCTTTAGGCTTGCCACATAAATAGTGCTCGTTAAACCCTTTCCATGGTTTGTGGGAAAAGAGGCACCCCTACAACTGGTCTCAGAAATTATGTTGTTTAAACCCCTACTCCTTTCCAACGTCTCGTGTGGGCGGCAAGGCACCCCTATATCTGGTCATAGAAACAATATTGGCCAAACCCCTACCCCTTTCCAAGGCCTTGTGGGGGATGGAATGCACCCCTGTGACTGACCACAGAAATAACACTGGTTAAACCTTTTCCCCTTTCCATACTCCCGTGGGGGAGGGAAGGCACCCCTGTGATTAATCTCGAAAATAATGTTGGTTTAACGCCTATATCTTTACAACTTCCAGTGGGGGCGGCAATGCACCCCTAAAACAAATCATAGAAAAAATGTTAATCGGACCCCTACCTCTTTCCAACGTCACGTAGGGGGCGGGAAGCCACCACTCCGACTGATCTCAGAAATTATTATTTTTTAACCCCTAACCCTTTCCAACGTCTCTTATTGGCAGGAAAGTTCCCCTATATATCTGGCCAGCCCTGCGACTGGTCTCAAAAATTATGATTTTTAAACCCCTACCCCTTTCAAAACTCTCGTGTAGCGACAAGGTGACCCTATATCTGGTCACAGAGACAATGTTGATCAAATCTCTCCCCTTTTTCATCGTCTTGTGGCAAGTGCGAAGGAACCTCTGTGGATGGCCACAGAAATAATGTTGGTGAACCCGTTACCAACGCCTCGTAGAAGACTGGAAGACACACCTTTGAGTCGTCACAGATATAATTTTGGTCAACCCCTATCCCTTTACAACGTATAGTGGGGGGGGGGGGCTGGATGGCAACCCTCTGACTGTCCACAGAAATAATTTTGGCCAAACCCCTACCTCTTTCGAAATTTTCGTTAGGGGCTGGAAGGCACCCCTGTGATTGGTCACAGAAATAATTCTAGTTAAACCCTTATTAGTTTCCATCGTCTCGTAGGGGGCTGGAAGAGACTCCTGCGACTGGTCACAGAAATAATGCTGGTTAAACCTTTACCCGTTTCCAATATTACGTGGTGGCGCTAAGGCACCCCTATATCTGGTCATAGAAACAATATTGGTCAAACCCCTTCTCCTTTCGAACATCACATGGTGACGCCAAATAACCCAAGTTATTGACCACAGAAATAATTTTGGTGAAACCCTTCTACGTTTCCATCTTCTCATGGGGGGGCTGGAAGAAACTTAGGCGACTGGTCACAGAAATAATTCTGGTTAAACCTTTACCCTTTTCCAATCTCGTGGGAGCGGGAAGGCAACCCTGTGATTGGTCTCGGAAATAATGATAGTGAAACGCCTACCCCTTTTAAAAGTCTCGTGGCGGGCTGGAAGGCACCCCTGAGGCTGCTCACAGAAATAGTGCTGGTTAAACCCTTTTCATCATTTCGTGAGGCGGGAAGGCGCGAGGGACTGGAAGGCAAAATATTATTGCCTCGAGACAGACTTAAGGGATGACAAACGTACTTACTGACTGTGGTTGTTCTCATCATTGCAAACGTCTTGAGACTGGCTCTCAGGCCTGACAACCATACTGCTAGTTAATTGTTTACAACATTGCGAACGCTTCGAGCCAGACTCTCAGGCATGACAAAAGTACTCACTGAGTGTGTGATTGTTTGCAACATTGCAAACTCTTTGAGACTGGCTCTCAAGCATGCAAAATATACTGATGGCTGAATGTTTACAACATTACAAACGCCTCGAGACAGGCTCTCAGGCATGACTGATATCTAAATTGTAGATTCTTTGCGACATTGCCAGCGCCGTGAGACACGGTCTCAGGCATGACTGACTTATTTAAAATAACAGAATATATGCTTTATCATTTAGTTTTGGTTAAATCTTGATTGGAATCTAATAAGCTAACGCCGAGTCTCCGAATTTCATAGGAGTATGATTACTCTCTTCCTTGCCTTCTCATTTTCTGTTCTTCGATGTTCACAAGATGAAACAACTTACTGCGGGTCTATATTGTCATGGACTCTCTGAAGAGCCAATTGTTCTTGGTAACTTCAATTAAACGTGTAAAGAACCACTTTCTCACATTTCTCAAATTCCAGTGTTCCTGTACCAGCAAACTGGAGCACCTACGGCTACTAAAACGTTGTACACGCTTATCAGTGCATCCAAAGGCAGATCCACCACCTCAAGATAGAACACCGAGTCGGGCTCGAGAGTTCAGTTTCGGTTCCTAACTATATTCGTCAATCTATCTTGTGCTATTTATAACCTAAATCACTAGATAGGTCATTGTCAAGAACACTTGTTGTCGCCTATACTATAAACAACATCCTAGCATGCTTCATGAAGACATTAGTCGTAAAAGGCCTTTGATAGAAGACTAGCACCCTTCAAATACTGAGAGGGTTTTTTTGGGCTCGGAGTCTGACGGTTTGATTTTTTCTGCTTTCTAACAAGTTATGCTTGCTACATCGCAAGTCGCTAAGGACCTCAGTTGGGCCACAACTTCGAACAAGATTACTCATCCAACCTGGCTCGGAGACCAGTTCTTAAACCTGCAAATTAGTTTTCCACCTTGATTTATCACAACAGGCCATCAATATTTCCATCTAAATGGATGAACCTAAATCAGTCTATATTGCTGGTAGATGCGTGAACCTTCCATCTTAAATCTCGGTCATAATTTTAACTTGTCATGGTGAATGCTCTTTGTTTTCTCGATCTTCGTGTGATTACTTGATCGGAGAAAATTGTTGATGAAAATTGGCATCATATCCCCGGTCGCCTTTCGATGATTTTCCGGATGGGTTTGATTGGTATGATCGAATTCACTGTTCCTCAACTGAAACCTTGCGCTGCTGTGCTTGTTCAGAGAGGCTGCAGGGCATGGTTTTGTTTTTCCTAAGATGAGTTAAATTATTACATGTTATTTGCGTCATATTGTATCTGTCTGATTTGTTCTTGAGACTAGAGGTTTCCACCTCTACCACGACCTATCGACCTATCGACTATCGACCTATCAATTAATTAAAGATTTCGTTGTAACATTGTTCATGTTAACGTTTTCGCTCAAATTTTCAGAGAATATTCGGCACGTGTACAGCTATAGCCGGAAGCAGAATAAGAAATATTTAGTCATATTTA
>JAAAKG020084357.1:0-16646 GCA_010014905.2 Druon quercuslanigerum | reverse complement strand
AATACCATCATCTCTTATTGTAGTAGGGATCTTTGTAACAGCACCTCAATTATCCCTAAATTCTTACATTTTATTTTGATTATAGATACAGAATAAACCAAATATTGATATCAAAAGTCTCTCCGTGTAGAGAAGTGATTTGTAACGAATTTCTTGATCATTTTTGGGATCACAATTTTTGGTTATTCATCTTTTGTCGTATCCTGCATAGTTTTACTACAAAATAAATTTGTTTATTATTCATTATTTTTTGTGCAATTAAAATTTGAATTTTCGATTTTCCAAGAAAGTCTGAAAATTTTTTATAATGATCTTGTAAGGCTTTTAAAAAGCAATGTTTCTCTTCTTTTGAAAATGCTATAACTCTGAGAATTTTATTTTTATCGGCAGAAGCCATTGAAATAAATTGTTCATCGTTTTTGATACCATAAATATCCTTACATAGAATTTTAAAATTCAGAAGAAGGTGGTTTAAAAAATTTTTTAAATGCGCTCACTTTTTGAGCTATTAACTAAACTAGCTGTTTAACGAACTTATCCTTTCTTTTAGGACCTAAAAAAAGTATACCTTCTTCTGAATTTGAAAATTCTATGCAAGGATATTTATAGTATAAAAAACTATGAGCAATTTATCTCAATGTCTTCTTCCGATAAAAAGAAAGTTCTCAGAGTTATAGTATTTTCAAAATTTTAAAACTAAATTTTTGATTTTCCAAAAATCACGTATCTAGAAAAGGTTGGCTATGATTTAAAAAATTACAAAATAATCAGTGAAGTACATATTATAAAAGAAAAAACATAGTTTTAAATGAGAAAAATTTAATGTCTACGAAAAATTATTATTCTAAAAATATTTTTTGCAATTGAATTTTTTCTTCCAGCCACTACAGTGGGCTGAATCGGAAATTTTCTATTCAAAATCGCCTACAACCTATAATTCTTATTCGATTGTTAAATTTTTATTAGATCTGATCAGGAATAGTTGCATAAGAGCATCTGTGGATTAGATTTTTCAATTTTTACTATAATATGTTTTGCACATAAGTAAACAAATAGCGAAAATGAGACATTTCTTAATGATTATTTTTTATCTCTAAATAAATAACCTAATTAATCCCATTCTTAATAAAAATGTATGTGAAAGTATCTAAAAAATATAAATAATAAACAGGATATCGAATCCAACCGTTACGAACAAATTATATCAACAAAATGTCAACATTTTAAAAATTTTGCTCACAAAGTATATAAGTATGTATTAAGTATGTTCAAATATGTTGCCTAAAAATTTATTGGTCCATATGAACTTTTTCCGCCTCACTGCAGGGTGCGATGTAATAAAAAAATCGATTTTCAAAATAACTTGTAGTAGGCAATTCTTGGCTGATTTAAATTTTTTTACTTTACGTGACCTAATTAAATTTGGATTTGCTTAAACTTTTATGGTGATGCAGATAGTGAAAAAACTCGATTTCTTCATGTTTTTTGTGGAAAAATATTTCCTAAGTTGAGAGCCACTGGACATAATGCGAGCGCGTAGTTTCAAGCAAAAAATATTTTCCTTTTAATTTAGTTGGTAATAACAAATACGAATTAACAAATAGTCTACTAAAGCATTATTTTACTTACAGTAATTTCTTAATTTCTCTAAATTTAAATTCTAAAGACATTTCTGTTCTTTACTGAAGTTGAATAAAATTACATCTATAATTATCCGAAAAAAATTTTCAAAAAATTTAGTGTCTATATTGTTGCAGTAAAGCCTAATGATTTAAAGGAGATGATTGTCAAAAAATATTTAAAAAACAATGTACAATCGATATTTTCACGGCGAAAATGTAGTTCTTCTTATGGAATTCTAAAGGTTTAAAAGAAACTTTTGCGAAAAATGTACTGGGCAGTAACAAATGTAGTTTTTTTTTTTGGAAGCCTAAAGGCTTCAGTCTTATGTTTGGAAACCCTTTTTTTAAGTTTTTCAAAAAATGTGCCATCTTTTTTTTACGGTAACATTAAAAAAAAATTAGTAGCGATATTTTCACAATTACAAATTTAGTTGTTTTTATAGAATCCTAGAAGCTTGAACGATATTTACGCAAAACAGTTTTCATAAATTTGTTCACAAAATGTGCAAATAATAATTTTAAAGTAGCATATAAGAAAAATAAAAAATTCAAAAAATTTACCATCGATATTTTTAAAGTAGTATCGATTTTTTCGGTAAAAAATTTCGTTGTTTACATGAAACCCTAGAGGATTGAAAGAAATGCAAATTTTTTTAATTTCTTTTCTTCATGGTAACATATGTAGTTGTTTCTAGGGAAGCATCGATGCTTGAACAAGATTATTGAATAACAAATTTTAGAAAATACACAGAAAAAACTAAAATTAAATTGTGTTGCATGCAAAATTTCCTGCTGTTAAAATTTACACTCTATTTGGCGAAATTTTTCCTACGATGAAATAAAAGCTGTTTCCTGTTATGGTGTCCTTAGGAGCAATGGGAAAACGGCAAAGTATGAATGAATTCGAGTTAGAAATCGGGACACCACACTTAAAACAACACAGAAACGTACTTCAGAGAAAGTTATACCGATATTAGGAAAATAATTCTGATCTTGTCTACAGCTTCATGCAAGAATGAGACAATTTCGGGAAAAGCATGTAGAATTAGCAACAGAAAACGAATTAGAAGTGATTTATATGCTGAATTTTTACTTTTTTACAATTATTATTGTTTATTTACAATAAATAATGTCGATTTTTTCTCGCAAATCGGTGTTTTCTCTTCAAAATGTTACCAAAACTTTTTGAAAAATATAAAAAAATAAAACTCAGCGTTGCGACCTAGGGAAACTCAAAAATAATGATATTTTATTTTTATTTTTGGTTTCAGATGATCCAGTCTTGAGTTCTGCATGGCACGTCAAAGTAACTTTTATCGGGGCGTATCAGGAAATTTGCTCTCACAATCTTAAAAATGCTTCTTTTTACTGAAAATTATTGAAAATATTCTTGAAATGTCGTTTTAGTATGTACCAACTACTAAAACAAATTTTTGAACCGAATAACTCAACTAACAATGTAAATAGATTGTTTCAAAAATCACCACCTTAATCTTTAATTATTTTTAGATCAAAGAGACAACTGTCAGTATAAAACACTGCCTCTGAGTGAGCAAGTAAAACTGATTCAATGTGTCGAGAAAGGAGTTAAAAGGAAGAAGTACATTATTGCTGATTACGGAATACCTACTAACTCTTTAACTACCATTCTTATGAACAAGGAGAAGATCTTGTCTGTTGTTGAAAATGGATGTTTCCAACCGGATCGGAAGCGCATGCAGACATCTCGCTTTCCATTATTGAAAACAACGATGGTGGAATGGATGAACTCTGCTCGAAAATAGAATATTCCCTTATCTAGTCCTATTATCGAAAAAAGCTGAATTTTTCGCAACTCAATTAAGACACAAAGATTTTTAAGCTAGCTCTGGATGGCCAGATAAGTTCAAGAATCGGAATGGAATCGTATATAAGACATTAGGAAGCGAGAGTACTTCTGTTTCGCAAGAAGACTGATTTGCTGGTTATGTATGCAATAGAGGATATCTTTAATGCAGACAAAACTGGTATTTTTTCAAAAATTTACCAGACAGGACTTTGGCATTCAAAGAAGACACTTGTCATGGTCAGAAGCAGAGTAAAGTTAGCGTTACTGTATTGGTCTGCGCTAATATGTCTGGTAAATAAAAATTAAATTTATTAGTAATAGGCAAATCAAAAAATCCACGATGTTTCAAGGGATATAAGTCTTTACCAGGACTTTACGAAAATAATCAAAAATCTTGGATGACCAGTTCAATATATAAAGACTGCCTTCATAAAATTAATCGTAAATTCCATAGAAAAAACCGAAAAGTTTTTGTATTTGTAGGTAATTGTCCGGCTCATCTGAAAGTTTTAATGAAAACACTAAAAGCCGTTAAAGTCGTTTACTTACCACCTAATTTGACGTCAAAGTTGCAACCAATGGATCAAGTAATTAATAAAAACCTTAAAGTCATTTACCGAAAGAGAATCATAAAAAGATTTCTTAAGGCTCCAGATGAGAAAAAGGGGGTATCTGATTTGCATTTGCTGGATGCCATTTTCGATTTGAACAAAGATTGGATTGATATCACTAGTGAAACATTAGCGAATTGCTATCGACAGGCTGGTTTCGTGAAAGTTGAAGTTGACAATGCTGGGATAAAAGAAGAGGGCGAACATTCTGCGGATCGTATTTCTGAAGAGTTGACTGATCTACAGAGGAGATAAGGATACGAAGATATAAGTTTTGAAGATTTTGTTGATGATATCTGATGACGAGAATGATGACGAGGATCACGGTGTAACAGCTATAACGAACATCAGAGATGCTGAATTTGCTTTAGCAATTTCTCGGAGGTTTGTTGCTAAACAAAGTGATTCACCAGATACTATCTTTGCTGCTTTAGACTTAACAGAAAACTTTTTCGAAGCAAAAAGTTGCATCAAACAAACAAAATTACTGATTCGAATAATTAATCCGCTATTTGCAGCATACTAAATGGCCCTGTCTAGGGCCAAGAAATTTATTTTACGAAGGATCACTTCTTGTTCTTAGCATACTTCTATATAACGGCCATTAATTTAATTTTTTAACCTTATCAAAATATTTACATTCAGTTAACCTTGGTCTTTTTGCATTAAATATATACACGAAAAAAAGTTTCATATAGCCCTCATCGGAAATAATTTCACATTTAAGAGAAATTCAAATTATGTGCTATGGAACGTCTTATAAAAGATTTTTAAACGCATAATGAATTGTTTCATTGGATAAGCTTTGCCTTAAAAGTTTCTTTGACACAAAAAAAATTCTCCCGAAATTTCAGCTCGATATCTCAAAAATTGAGCTAACGCATGGGGGGTCCCCTTTCAAATTCAAAATACATTGGAAATTAAATTCTCTACAAAAAAGTTTCTCTTAAAATTTTTTCGTAAACTCAATGGCATTTTGGGGTACAATGGCACTTTTTGGGGTAATACTTCCGTACAAATTTCCAGAAATGCATCACTAAAACTTTATACAGAAACCGTTTCTAAATTTTCCTAAACTGTAAACGAAATTTCAGCAACGGTAACTGCATAAAACTCGAGTCACATGTTTTAGAAAATTCGGTTACAGTTTAGGAATTTTTAGTTACTGTGACTGAAAATTACAAGAGGTTAAAAATTTTTTCTTAGTTCATTAATTTTAATATAAAACATGTAATCTATATTTATCCTGAGAATATAAATAGCAACAAAATATAACTGAAGTTAATACAAACATTTCTTATCTATCTATATTATATGTTCACTCATTGTATCAAATATATAATCAAAGCCCATCTTTTATAATAAGTAGTCTTTTTTACATTTGACAACTTCGCTTTTCAGACAAATATATACATTAAATTTATATTAAAATTAATGAACCAAACAGTAATGTCTCTGCACATTAAATGTTTAGACCAAAATTTTCTCAAAAATTGTATACAAATTGTTATTTCATTTTTTACAAATAATATTCGTATGTAATTTTTTCGTAAAAAATTGAATTTTCTGCAAAAAAAAATTAATTTGTAGCAAAATAGTTAAACCTTCAAACAAAGGAATTAATTTTAAACTAAAATATGAATGTTGTATAAAAAAATGATTTCTTAACAAAGTAGTTAGGGCAAAATTTTTAAAATAAAAGTTAAATTCTCAAACAGAGAAAAGATTAACTTTTACGCAAAGATTAGCATTTTTTCAAGAAAGATGAAATTTCTACTACAAGACATGAATTTTTAAATCAATAAGTAAAATTAAAAACACTTGAACTTTTAATAAAAAGGACAACTTTTTAGAAAAAATGTTTAAATTTTTATGCAAACAGTTGCATTTTTATTTAAGTAAGTTGTCATTTCTACCAAATTAGATGAATTTTTCGATCAGAAAGACAATTTAAAAAAAGTTGAATTTGCATCCAAAAAACATTTTAGTTCGGCTTTTCAGCGTAAAAATATAATGATAAAAAAGAAAGAAAACACTTTTAAACCAAATTCTTAAATTTTAAATCACACCGTTGCAGTTTTATTGATGAAAGATGCAATTTATAGTAAAGTAGATAAATTTTTAAAAGAAAAATACTTTTTAAATTTTTAACCTATAAGGACGAATTTTGAACAAAAAATTTAATTTTCAACGAAAAAGAATGCCTTTTTAACAAAATTAGTGCATTTACTCACCAGGTTCGTTTGGTGTGGGATACTCAGAAAAATGATGTACATGAATAAAGGGCCTCCCTTACGTAACAAATCTTAATAAATTCTCTTGAACACGCCTATTTCCACCGATACTGAACCTCCGTGCTTTTTCTGATAACCGAACGCATTTAGGAATCGTAGGAAAATATTCGTTATTTTCATAAACCGCTTCTGAAGTTAAATAAAACTGTGGTAAATTTACTATAAAAGTTACGGAATTTCGTTTTCAGAAACCTAATTTTGCAAATTTCAGATACTTAAGTATCCTAAATGTGTCGGAATTTTCCGAAAATTTCTAACAGTGTAGTTATATAACATTAATATCGGCCCCCGAGTCAACTAACAATGATGATTTGATTTTATTAATTTTAGGGGATGGAAATTCTTCGGCTGGGGCTTCTAAATTAAATTTTCCATCGAAATTTGTTCGTGTTTGGTCAGGAATTGTATTCTCGTATGACGCTTATAGTTCTCTGTGCTTGTCTTCTTTCTTCTGGCTCGTCGCAGCGTCGGTTCGGCGAGCGGAGTGCGAGCTGAAATACGAGAAGTCTGTAAGGGCCTGAGGGTTAATCTCATTCATCTGATAATATGGATTTGGATATTCTGCACTTTGTAATGGAATCGATGAAAATAGGGATTGTGCGTGTCCGGATACTTCTGCTTTAGAAGGAGATTATATAAAAACTGAGGGCTGTCATCATTTACGTCATTTGAAAATTCAGGTCTATGAGAACGTCTGTGATACGGATTTTTATGTTTATCAAAAGTTGTCATAAAACACACATAGGGGCTAAGACTACGATCCCGTAACCATGAATGTTGATGTTGATGTTGTCTAGTGGGATTGTAATCCCCTGAAAATTGTGGCTTGTCTTCAACAGTATAATTTAAACCTCCCGGCTAATAAGGATATTTTATTACGCCGGAGTGATCTGGTTTTCGAGCCCAATTTCGGTATGAACCAGGGGCTCTTGTCAATCGCACATGCGCACTGATACTACGATCCCTTGGACCGGAGTAACTTTTTTTTGTTGTTAAAGAAGTAAACACGGTGAAATGCTCATGCACTAACCACATTCGAACCATAGAGACCACGAGCCCAATATAGGCACATCACGTGTACTTACATACACGCGAGATGCATGAATGGACGCATAATCCACTAGGAACGAAGGTGAGAGTGGGACTTACCATAACGGCACCTACCCACTAAATCTTAAATTCTTTTCCTGCCAACCGAGAACTCTGGGACCGCTTCTCGCATTACTTCAAAGTTCTAGGTTATAGGCCAGTAAGCCGTGCTTCGGCTACCTTTATTTTTTGCCAGACTTGCATACATTACTTGCTCACACTTTCCAAACGAGACGCTTCCATCCTCCTCTTTCATTCAACTCTAGCCAGGATACGCGTCGTCCTCGGTAGAAGAGACAAATGTCTTTACTCGGGCTCGCCGGCCTTCGACCCTGGGAGGAGGTTTCTTGCTTTGTGAAAGAACAAAAGCCAGAACAGCTTCATCCGGCCTCAGCTAGGGTGTGCGTTGTCCTCGGTAGAAAGGACAGTTGTCCTTTCTCGGACTCGTCGACCTTCGACCCTGTAAAGGAATTTGTTATCTAGATTCTCCAATTCTATAACTCAGTGTCTATCTCTGTGATGCTCTCTCCCTTAGCTGTTCTTCTTGCTTTTTTTGTCTCGAAACCTTCTCAACGAACTGAGCGATGTTATCCCACTTCGCCCCAGAGCTGGTCATCAATGCTCCAATGTTGTTTGACGTAATAAGGGCGCCAATCTCTCCTTCCACGACATGTTTTTCAGCTGCCTATCTGATACATTTGAAAAACGTATGTTCAGCATCGTCTACCTCATTTTCGCAGTAGTCGCAGTTGGGGCTCGGTTTCTTTTGTCTGTGGAATAGATAGGAATGGAAGTGACCGCGACCAGACAGGAACTGGGTAACGTGATAGTTCACTTCCACATGTTTCCTACTGATCCACGGTTTTACTTCGGCTGCAAGCAGGTCAATAGGGATACATCCCGCTATGACTGACACCGCCGAACCGGATATGGATCGGTTCGCACATGTTACTCTCAAGGCGCCCTTCCTCTGCACAGCCATCAGCTTTTTCTTGTAGCACTCAATTCAAAGAGCATCCGCCCAGATCTCTGCACCGTAGAGCATTAACAAGTTTCCCAGGCTCATTAGTATCCTTCTTTTGCAGCTTCTGGGGTCAGTTATGTTTGGCATAAGTCTTGCTGGCATAGAGACCATTTTTTCGGCTTTTTTCCGCTGCCTTCGAAATTTGGACCTTGAAGATGAGCTTCTCATCTATCCAGGTACCTAGGGACCAGAGTAACTAGGTTAATAGTATCTTGAGTCGTGATAATAATTTGTATAATGAGGATTTAACTTTTGCCTTGCTTCATATTTGAGCACTACTTTAAGAGCATCGTCTAATTTTGAAGGATTACGTGACTCTACTAAGCCTGAGATGCTATCTGGCAAACCGCGTTTGAATGTTTCGAGAGCGCAGTCGTTCTAAGGGGCTAAACGTTCTTCTACATTAGGGTACTTATGTTCGAGAGCAGCTTGGGCTCCTGACCTTAAGAGAATTACACAATCAAATAATTTGCTCACGTTTTCCTCTCGTCTTATTTTCATGGCAGAAATCTCATATAAGTACGACAAATAGATTTTACGTGGGGCAAAACGTTGTTTGAAATTTTTGACTAAATCCAGAATTGTGTTGAAAGTTTTTTCGTGAATACTATCTCTGGAGGTAGCTTTCAACCGGGCCAATACCGCTTTGAAGTATTGTGATTCGCAATTGGCTGGTACCGATGAATAGGAATATTATCTATTCCTTGCTGTAATTAAAATGCGACTAATATCACCTCTAAATTAAGAATGATCGTTTGCTTTAGACATTTTTGTAGGAGATTAGAATTACTTTATTATGTCTATTTTTTTAAAACAAGTGATTTTCTATAGATAGGGATAGTTGAACAGATGCAGGATGTTTAATTCATGAAACAATTACAGAAAATAAATTTTTGTTTCAAAGAAATAATTTATACTCGCATTTATTACAGTGAAATAATGTTCGTTGCAATTAAAGTGGATTGCCTGACTATAATCGCGCAGATTACTGGCCGCGAGTTGCCTCGTTCGTTCAGTAGAACAAGACGGCAATGGCTAGACAGTCTAACTTGTAGCGTCTCTAGCATACAGGTGTACTGTCTGATCGTAACGCGAATCTATCACTTAGCGACCAGCTGCCTTCGCGTATTCAGTAGAAAAGGGCAGTAACGGTTAGACTCTTTACACTTCGTTAAGAACGAGTGAAAGTATACCGAATGTACGGATGAATTTAAATTAGAATTTTAACTTTTGTTAATTTTTAAAATTAACTGAGCTTGTAAGAAATAAATCTATCGTAAGATTTTCATTCAAGGTTTATCAATCCGTGAAAGAGACACTTTTACACTGCATTGTGGCTCGGCTTTTGAAAACTTTTAATATTGTGTCACAGTACTGAATTTTCTATTTATTCTTTCACTGCCACTAACTCTGTAGGCTTTAATAAAACCATCCAAATTTGTTATTAACAAAGCTTCGATAGAAAACTTTTGTCACCAAAATTGTCGAGAAATTTTTTTTTATCGCAATTTTTTTCCATAGCAACTCTATAGGCTTTAATTAAAACGATCACATTTGTTATTAACAAAATTTCGATAAGACTTTTATAAAGATAAATACATTTTTTATTAACAAAACTTTATTACAAATTATTTGTCACATAAATTTTCGAGAAAAATTTATTATATTGCAACTCTGTAGGCTTCAGTAAAAACATCCACATTTATCATTAACAAAATTTGGGTAAGACTTTCATAAAAAGAAACACCTTAGTTATTAACAAAACTTTGATAGGAAATTTTTGTTACCAAAATTTTCGAGAAAATTTTTTTTCGTAGCAACTTTATAGGCTTCAATAGAAACGAGCACATTTATTATTAAAGTCACATACCAACTTCATGCACAAATAAAATATTAGAATATGTAGTGCATGGTTACGCATGAGAATGTGATATGCCGGAGGAACCCAAACAATTAACTGAGGAAATATCTCAGTTGTTTTATTTTTCTTGCGGGATTGTTGAACTTTGCCTCCTAAGAGGTGCTTTTGCTGCCATGATTATCGTTGTCACTTTAAGGGATGAAAGAATTTTGATATCTTGTAATTTTATTGGTACAACGAGTAAAATCAATATTTATTTAAATTTTAACAATGTTTTCGTATAAGAGCAGTTTTTTACAGTCTAACACTAGACCGTCGAGCAGATTCACTTACCCTTCTAGTCGCTTGATTTTTTGATCTACGATCTTACTGGACGACGTGACTACCCAGTCCGAAAATATAATTATTAATTAAAATTTCATTATTTATTGTTAAAATATAATTGCCGTTCCCAATATTGCCTTTCGCAGTTGTCTAGCAAGTTGGCCAAGTAATTAATAGTGTCTGCAAAAGTAACTCATTAAGATCTCTCCTAAGTATTCTCATCATTGTTATTAATTGAATTCATCCATTCACGATTGATCGGCAGTATCGATTCTTTCGACTAGGGGTAGTTGTATTGATTGATATCGATTGCGAAGACACCTATCAATAATGAATCATTTCCAAGTTTACTAAATAGATGTCGATATTGAAGTTAAAGATATTATCTGAATAAAGTGTTGGTGTTTATCAACAATTTGGATTGTTAATTAACAATTTCATTGGGACTTGAACGTATCCGGATGGTATGAAGGCTAGGAAGTGGCACGAATCGTTACGCAGGAAAAGAAGAATGGCACGCACCACCGTTCACCAACATTTACACACACGCGCTTATTGTCTTGTGGCTCTATTAAGTGTACTTGTACTCTCTTTCTGTACATTGGCCTCCTAAACTTAGGTATGTTAGTATATTAGCATGATTGCGACTGCTAGTCACCAAAATATTAGAAAAGTTAACAATAACATTTGTTATAAATAATTCTCGTGATAAAATATTCAATTTTAAGGTTTTATCAAATTTTAATTTTCTTTAATCGCTAGAATGGCTACAGATATTCCCGAAAAATGTATGTTTTATAATATTTAGTAAAATATAACAACTTAAATCTTTATTAAAAATTTAGATAAACAAATTCCAAATTTTGGCAGTTTCACTTAGAGAAATTCAGGGTTTCAATCTCAATAGATTGAGAATGAATCATAACACTACATGCTAAGATTCACTCAATATAAAATCTTTTGACAATAACCTATCGACTTGATAGGCAAACCCCTAAGTTTGCAGAGATTCATATCAGAAAACAGGATTGGCAATCAATGCAAAAAAACAAGTACTTTTTCATAAATTTCAGAATTTTGAAATATTTCTTCTTTCGTAACTGATCCATGGATCCGAACTCACTAACAGTTTGTGTGCTAATTCAGTGTTAGTAGCAACATGAGAAAACTTGCGTTAATTGAACTCTCGAATATTCCTGTAGTCTTTATTCCGAGATTCACCTGCTTCTTTGGGAAACTGTCCAATTGATAATGGAAAATGTTTTTTAACATTGCACTACATGCAATAATATCTTGTGGACAGTTAAAGGCTTGTAGTACCAAGGGTATAAACGTACATACAGTTTTGCGGTTTCCATAGTATATATTTCAAATGGTTCCAAGTCTATCCATGTAATTTCTGCTGTTATTTCAGGGTCTGCAAAAAATCTTCTTGCGGTATTCCCGTCATTGAATGTTCCTGAGCCTTGTTTTACTGCGTCTATTACTAATCCTGTCTTCTGATAAAAAGTTTTGCGAATTCGAGTCTTGGCCTTCTTTTGCAAATCTTTATATAGATCCGTATCTACTTACCATTTCTTAAAACCGAGTCTATAGGTTATATTTAAAAAAATTTCCATAAGTGAATCCTAGCATGTAGTATTGACAATCCATAATCATATGACTTGATATCTATAACTTTGCCTTTGGCTCTATCTAAGTTATTCATCTCTTTAGGTGTACCTTGACAAATGTAGCAAGTCATAGACGATAAAGTTCCAGAAAGAGCCTGGCAAACTTTTTGTTCGACCATCGCAAACATCATATCAGGTTTTATCACAAAAGTACCGGAATCGTTCTTTATTATTGTAGGCTTCAATTTATCGATTCCTTTTTGAAATTATGATATTACTGAATTGGTTTTTTCTGGCGTTTCTTTTGCGAATTCATATAGTATTGGTCTGCAATATGATGTTGACGATGGATTAGGATTTTGCTATACTACAGAATTCACCAAATTCTCTAAGTAGTGAAGTTAAATCATGTTTCTTTTGCTTGTACGTGCTTTGACTTGAAGAACCATCACAACCGTATTTCACAATTAAATTCAAGTTATGATGTTTCCTTGCCTCCGTAAATGGAAAAGAAATATCACGAATTTTAAAAATCCGAGATAGTGTATGATCTAATAACGATTTTAAACCGATTGCAAAACCCTTTTCCGTCACCTTAATCGAATCTGGATAACATTCTTATTTAGCTTTTGCAAAATTGTCGTATACTGAGTAAATGTCAGCATTTCTCTTTTTTGCCTGCATATGGATCATGTGATACTGACTTTTAGACAAATCAGCTTCCTCTATTAAAGCCAAAGCTTCTTCTGATGTGTAAGGAATCAGGAAATCATTCATATTTTCATTTTCATCGGAAATTAAAATTAAATTAATGAATTCTGATACTTTCTTCCTATCAAAAAGATTTATCGAGCGTAAAAAGCCTCTCTGATTCCGAGGTCAGTATATTTTTCACGTGTATCTATTAATTTCCTTCGTTTTGTTGAAGTAGAACATTCTGCAAAGTCACCTGAGTTAGGCCTTCCGCATTTGCCATTACTTTCAGGTAGAAATTTTACGATAAAATATGTGTTAAACCAACCTGTTGACTTATTGTTTAAACAAGCTTTGATAAATGCTGAACTCTGCCATTTCCTTTTAAAATGAGGAATAAAATCATGATTCAATTTGTTTTTAACCTTTTCCAGTTGTTTATCTCTTAAATTAAATTCTCTTTTCAAATACTTCGCCAAATCTTCCCCACCTTCATCGGAATTAGAAATCAAAAAATCGGATAGGGTCTTTTTGAGAACTTTTAATGCATCCATTTTGTCGTAATGGAACACCATTTATTTGAAAAACATCAAACCCAACAAATGTTTGTACAATTGCCTACAATCATTTAGTACTCACATCTATTACAAAGAAAAAAATAAAGAAAACAAATATAATGTAATGCAGAAAAGAATACAACTGTGAAAAGAAAACTCTTAGTCCAATGCACATATTTCTGAAAGGGAATAATGATAAAAGTTAAAGTTATTAAAACAAAATATAACTCTGAATACCATGGCTACAAAAAAGAATTCTCTTTCTAAATTATTCATTCGAAGGAACTAGATTTTTTTCTACGTAAAATTGACAAAATTTCATTGGGAGAGCAGCTTTCCAAAAATTAATTTCAGTGGTTCTTAATGCATCGCTAATTTTTGCATAAAGTTATAAACAAATTAGGGAACACAAGTATTTTTTCAGAGAGCGTTCACTCCTCGCCTCTTCATAATGTTTTTTTGTTAGGTTTTGCTGTATATTTTCATCATTACCGTCACCTGAAACAGACTTTTGAAAGGCTTAAATCAATCAACAATAGTTTAAACTATTCATATAAGCAAATTATATAGGATTCGTCCTTTCTTTGACTGGATTAAACTTGGTTTCGTGTATAACTAAAAAACAAAAGACATCCACTTACATAGATTTTTATTTGTTTCTCATATTGTACCAAGAAACCAAAAGCAATGACATAGGCTCTCATTTGGTTCTTGGCCTTGAGCAAAACATTGCACTGCGTTACTCTACTCTGACTGCAGTGTTAAGAATTTTTCTGTGTGTTTTTTCTGTGTTTTCTTGCGTTTTGTCTCTTTGCGAATCACTGCTTTCAAACAAAGTGAGATCCCTAAAGACCCTTCATGGTCATCTAGCGCTGACCATGTCTTCAATGCAAAGTTTTCGCAGCAGATGTGCAAATCCCTTTCGTGAGGAGAAACATGTAAGAGGAATTGATCTGAGCCTTCTAACGGAAAAACAGCAAATAATGTTTCCTGATTTGCCGAAAGACAGTAAAATATGTGGTGCTTGTAGAAAAGAATGTAGATCTCCTAATTTACAGCCATCCAGAGTTATAGAAGAGCCTGGCATTAATGTAGAGGAAGAGATAAACGAGGACACAGATTTTTGCTTGCCAATGAGAAAAGAAGAAGAAGAATACAATGATGAAAATCACTCAGCGGGATTCGAAATCCTGAATCAAATAAAAGAAAAATTAGAGCAGAAAGGCACTAAATATTCAAAAAAGATTTGTCTACTGACTCTTGCGTCTAAAGTCTTGGAGACGCAGACAAATCATGCGAGAATTCGGTGCAACTGAACGTGAAGCCAGAAAAGCGAAAAAGCTAGTTACCAAAAGTGGAGTCTTGACTTTTCCGGAAGCCAAGCGAGGACAAGAATTGGCAGAAGAAACTGAAAATTTGGTAATAAACTTGTACGAATATGACGAAAATAGTCCACAGATGCCAGGTAAGAAAGATTTTATATCTGTCAAAAAACTAGTCGGTACTCGTGAGCAAGTACAGAAGAGACTGATTCGGTTCAATCTTTTAGAATTATATGCCAGATTTGTAGCCTTACATAAGAATGTGAAGATTGGTTTTTCGAAACTCGCACAACTAAGACCGAAGCACTGTGTTTCAGCTGGAGCAAGTAGAACTCACAATGTTTGTGTCTGCGTTTATCATGAAAGCATAAAGTTAATGTTAAATGCGATTGATATTAAACATTTAACTGAGGGAACTGACAGGCAATTCTAAGATTATCATAATTATCATGTCCTGACATTGAAAATTTTAAAAAGTACCTGACTGATCTATTGGACGTGAATAGTTTCGACAAAGTGACGTATCAGGCTTAGCAGCAAACTGATAGAAGCACTTTGATGACCGAAATAGCAGACGCTGATGCTTCCGTAGAAGCACTCTGCACTAAACTTAAAAGCCTGAAACCTCACGCATTTCATGCGAAAAAAAATAGGTTTTGTTTTAGAAGCACCTTAAAGTTATACTAAAAGAAGGAGAGTACATAATTTTGCTTGACTTTGCTGAAAATTATGCTTTCATCATTCAAAATTTTAGCACAACCTTTCCATTGATATAATAATCAAACAACTAGGTTTACAGTAGTTATTTATTACAAAGATACAAAAGCATTTCAGCATGGCAATCATCTCAGATTGTTTAAGTCATGACACTGTAGCTATGCACACATTTCAAAAGCTCATCAACGGGTACCTCAAGAATAAATTCAGCGTTGTCAAAAAATGTATTATGTCACACACGGATCTGCGCAGCATTTTTGAAATAAAGAACCACAGCTTAAAATGCGTGGCAATAAACTAAAAGCATTGTTCACGATAGTTTCATTCGCAAGCAGCATTCCGTGATGTTCAGCAATCTATTATAAAATCTCCAAAATTTCGTGTGCCATCGACGTATGGACATCGATTGGTGGCCCTTCTTATTATTTCATTAATGGCCGTTTAATTGTTAGTGATTAGATTCTGTCACGCTGGTCGGGACATCGCTTCGATTTTCCATGAACCAATCGCGGCTTCTGGTTTGAAAGAAACAATCTTAGGAATAACTGCGGACAATTTTTATACTTTCTAACACAAAGCCCATGTGGGATATGCCCTTTTTGATGCAATTAGAACATGACAGTCAACATTTTGGATGCTATGCTAATATACTCATATTTTTAATCTTTCGGTTCAAGAAATAGACAAAGGCCCAGAGATCATAGAATACTGTGATGATTGCAAGAGACCTCTTTTCAATTGGCCAAACCTTTTCAGACTTTTGAAAAAGTCGTTAAATCTGAGGAACAAGATATGTTAGGTATTCACTTATCCGAAATTTTATTTTCCATAAAACTCATTTTGCTGAAAAATCACTATATTTAAGGACGGTGTAGTCATAAATTATATAGTGGGTCCCGATGGTGAATTCGGTGAAAATATTTGTACAAACAGACGTTTGGTAGCGTTACTAAGAATTCTTTGTCATTAATTTTTAATTGTAAAATACCCCATTGCTATTGTTACAGATGTAAGGCACTCTGGAAGAGCCTCGGTGGCCCATGCGGTGAACACTAGCCTAGCAAGGGAGTTTTTCATCTCCGGAAAGTCGT
>JAAAKG020084346.1:0-16647 GCA_010014905.2 Druon quercuslanigerum | reverse complement strand
CATGAAATAAGTCACCCAGGTCGAGGTGGTTCTGCCACCCCCGACCTACTAGCAACTTTCTTTCTTTCGACCCTCTACCCCCCTTCCTCCTCTTCTTCTTTTCTCATATTTTCTGCTATAAAATAAATTAACAGATTTTTTTGGTTTTTTGCCGCATGCGGGCTTTTTTCCACACAAATAACGTCAATTTAAATCCAAGTCATGGCAAATATCTCTCAGATTGTGTAATAGTCCGATCATTCTTCGGGGAGACCTAAGAAGAGGGGGCGCTAGTATGGGCCCCCTCATCCCCACCCCTTTTTCGTATTTCCTCTAAGATCGGCATATCAGCCAGTGTCTCCAGAACGTGGCACTTTTCGGCCCCCACCACTCTTCCGTATGGGAGGAATACATTCAAACTGAGCGTTTCGGTAAGTCAGCTCTGCTGCATGCTGTGAAGACATGCCGAAAATGCACGAACACAAACCCGAGTTGGCCCGACATCATTAAGGACGAATCTAGCTACTTTATTTTTTAAATAAAAGGATATTTTTTCAAGGAAAAAAATGTCAACAAAATTGTTTAATTTTCATCATTAGAAACGAACTTAAAACTAAAACAATAAGTCTTTGATCAAAAATGGAATTTTTAACGAAAACAAAATAGTAAAATTTTCAACCAATTGTATCTTTTGTATGAATTTTCATATGTTTGTTTAATATTGCAGTATAAGCAATTAAAAAAGGTACTTTTCATGAACATAACATTTTTTTTTAATTTTCTCGAAAAATCAGCGTGTCATGTATGTGTGTGTGTTTTAAGTCTTTAAAGTATTTATTTTTTATCTTTCTCTAATATAAACTCAGGATCTTCTTCAATTTCAACATTTATCGCAATCTCTTTTAATCTTTTTTTACTTGCACTTTCCCTTTTGAAAGTTATTAATTCAAATAGCCCGAAAAACTCACATACATACACCTTAATTTTACTTGAAATGTAGTGCACGTTCCGCTACAATTGGATAAAAGTATCATTCTATTCAATGAATGTAATATCATATTACACTAGCTTGCCACATTTTATCACAATTTTGCTTTTCATGAGCGTCGTTGTTTTTATGGGAATTGTGACTCGTGAATATCTATCTGAGCTTACCCTGCAGTTTATCCTTGTGTTTGATTATATCTATCTATTTCTATCACTTAGTATATCGCTGAGTCCAGTAATATTTATATCGTTTTATTGCTAACTCTATCTTTTTCCATAAGAAAAATTAAATCTCTTTCTATCCCCTTTTCTACCTTTAGTTTCAAACTTATGAGGATTTATATTTTAAACATATATGCCTAATAATTTTATAAATATGTGTACATTACTTTGAAAATACAGAATAATCCAATCTTTTCACACACACATATAAAACTAAAAATCCTTACGTGCGAACACGTGAACCCTATGCAGGCAATTAACAAGTGAGATGTACCTAATCGTAAAACTGACCTGTGACTGATCAGAGAAATTATTTTGTTCAAACCACTACCCCTTTCAAAGCTTCGCAGGGCGAAAAGGTATTACAACGATTGTTCACATAAATTATGTGAATTAAACCCCTACTTCTTTAAAACACTGTAAGCACCTCTATAAATAGTGACAGAAATGAAATTGATCAAAAACCTACTCATTTCCAACAGTGGTTAGGCACATGAAGGCAACCCTGTCACTGGCCACAGAAATAATTTTACCCCTAACCTTTTTCAATTCGACTAGCAAAATATCCGATATTGACGATAAAACCGTCGGATTAAGAACATCAAAGGAAAGTTAATGTGTATTATTTTGTTCCGCAGTCTTATCTATATCCTTAAAATATAGTTAAAAAAAGAATAAAAATGTCGCTATTGGTCATTTTTGTTCTTTTGCCCGTACTGAAAATTTTTTGAACGGTAAATATTTTGTATACAGAACGCTAATTGTTTTTAGTTCGGTACATGTGGAATTCGGGACAGGTGGTCACACATGCGTTGTGCTTGTTCGTTATTCCCTCCGAGAGCTCTATTACGCTCAGAGGGATTAATGAAGAAGTATTTCGATTGGCTTAAAAAGTGTGGATTTTACTATCAAATTATCAGTTAGTTTGTGCATTTTTATATCTGATATTATAAATTATCAACTGTTAAGTGTAGTTGCCACCTCCTTGCGGTTAGATACAATTTTTAGGTTAACGCGTTATAACATTCGCGCCAAAAAATGGCGTCCATTTTATTTATTCTTAAAAGTGGCCTACAAATAAGATCAAATTGATCCGAGTGGACAGATCATTATGATCTCGAGATCCAAATGATCTTTGGAGCAAAATGCTCTACAACAAAACTAATCCTTTTGGTTATTGTGTAAACCGAAACAAATTGGCCCCATGGTATATTAATAATATTAAATACAAGTGAAAATTATTATCAGATCTATGTAATTATAATTACGTTCAACAATTAAATTAACAATATACTCAGAAGCAACAATATACGCATGTCCAAGGAAACGGAAACTCGAGCAACCTAAATAATTCACCAATAGGAATGCTTTATGTATTGCTATTTCGTAAAAGCATTACTAGTACTAGAATAAACACTTAGAAGTTGATTTATTAAAATTTTACCTATTTTTATTATACAGAAAAATGCAAAAATTTAAACTTTGATAAGGAATGGATTGGACTGCTGGTATCTCTGCAAAAAGAATTATGTTTTGTCCTAACAAAACTTTGGCTTTTCAAAAAAAATAGGTTTATTCAATAAAAATCAACTTTTTTCTATCGCCTGCCTCTAAAGTTACACATAGTTAGTTAGTTAGTTTGTAATGTGGGCTGGGGGCCTGAAGCTCCATCTTGGCGCTCAAGCTATAAAGCCTATTGTGCCACAGCAGTGTTTATTCTCAAGGCAGTACTTCGAATCCGGCCATCTTCGTCAAGTGCTTTTAGACCTCGGCGTGTTCGTTGTTAACAGCATTCTCAGAATATAGCCCGTAGGTGCCAGGCGTTCCTATCGTCATCAGTTAGATGCACAGATTCGAAGGACTGAACTAGTGTCTTATGTAAGTGTGTGTGTGTGTGTGTGTGTCTTAATTACTCGAAGTTGTCCAGCGGCTACCTAGCAAGAGTTCTCCGTAGATGTACATAAACAAATTTCTATTGCTACCGGTTCAGGGATCGAACTGGGTTCTCCTGCACGAAAGTTTGATGTGCTATCTTCTGAGCCTGAAATGGAGAAGGATGAGTCTGAAATGGAAGATCAATTAACCGTAATAATAAACCAACAGAAATTGTTTCTGTATTGATATTCATAAAAGCATCATACTAGTGTTCTAATAAACAGTTCGAAGTAAATTCATTCATATTTTATCCCTTTTTATTATACAGCCAAAAAAATAAGCATTTTGATAAGACATGGAAAAGATTCCGGATATCTATGCAAAAAGAATTACGTTCTATCCTAACTAAACTGTGGCTTTTCCACAAAAGGTTTGTGGATTAAATAAAAATCAACACTTTTCCATCGCCTGTTTCTAAAGTTACACTTTTACTGATTCTAAATAATGTATAAAGCAAATATTTTGGGTCAATATCATTTCACATGCGGCAAGTCTCTCTGCGGCATGTCATATTTCCGGTACGTCACACATGCAGTATGTCAAACCTGCGGCATGTCACATCTACGGCATGCGAAATCTGCGGAATGTTTCATCTGTGGCATCTCACAGCTGTGCCATCTCTACCTAGCGGCTTCTCTCACCAGTGTGAAGGGATTCGAACAATATTATTTCTTTCCCATAAGACGATCGAAAAGAGGTAGGGGTGCGACCTCAAATTATTTCTGTAATCAGTCACAGGATTACCTTGCTGCCCCCAAAAGTGTCAATTTCACAGTGAGAAATTCCTCTGTGAGACATGCAGCATACGTGATATGTCGCAGATGTGATTTCCCGTAGAGAGACTTGCCGCATATGACATGATATGTCCCTCTCTTTGAAAAGGCATCTTCAAATATGGGTGGCGAATCGTAAAATTTGAAAGTCGATAGCACCATTTGGAAGAGCTTTCTTCACTTCAGCTGATTTCCAGACTTAAATCTCCAAGAAACACAGGACAGAGAGGCTCCTGTCACTATTTTCGAAGAGTCTTTGGCGTTAAACTGAGCAATTTACCAGATCGTACGTACGTCGCACAGTAAAAGAAGGATCAATTTTTTTGCAGAGCATTTTGCCTCAACGATCATTTGCGACTCTCGAGATCATCATGATCTGTACATTCAGATAATTTTGATCTTATGTTTTGGTTAATTTGCCAAACTAAATAAAATGGAAGCCAATTCTTGGCGCCCGTGTCATAATGACATAACCTGCAATTTGTATCTAACTTCTAAAACACAAGAAGTAGGTAAAAACAGACAACATTTTTGTTAAGGTCGCCAAAAAGTATATTACAAATAAAAATCAGTAAGTTAATTAATTCAGCATACAGGATGTCTCAGAACTAAGTGTCCCTACTTATATAGCTGTATTAAACCAAATAATAAAGCGAAAATTCTTTTGGAAAAATATAATAAATTTATAGTTTTTGAGTTATGAAATCATTAGGCTACGTATCATCAGGAGCGCCACATAAAAAGTCATACGTGCATGAGAGGGTGACCGACGCTGTGTTCGTGACTCTCCATTTGGCATCTTCACTCGCGAGCCCGCTGTACGTTCGACACGGTGCAACGGTTCAATGTTAGAGAGCATTTCTTAATTCTTGATCTAAGAAGTGCATCAGACTCCTGACAATTTAGTCATACAATAACAATGAAGAATTGTTTTATCAAATTTATTTAACAAATGCACTGTTAGACTATTTTTAGGGGTAAAAACTTCGGGTTTTAAACGTGATGAAACGCAAATAACAAATTTATAGCTTTTTGGAGTCATTTACATGATAATGAACACTGGCTATTGTTAAAAATAATTTTCTAAACAAATTTTTTAAATTGTAAGCACTTTGAATGAAAAAATGGTTTTTCTGGGAATAATTAGCAGCTTCTTATTTAGCAATAGCTCTTTGCTATCAATTCGTAAAAATTGTAGACTGTTTAATCAAATTTAATCAAGAAATAAACCGTTTAGATATTTTTAGATGTAAAAACTTGGATTTTTCAACGTAATGAACCGAAAATAACGTTATAAATAAATATAAAGAGAAAATGGTCAGTTTATTTGTTGTATGACTCAATGGTGCAAGGAATCAGATTTGACTTCCCAAAGAATCCACCTGTACCGTGTAATGGTCCTAAATTTTATTATAGATCGACTGCGTATTTTTTTCTACTTCTACTTGAGGGAAATCGATCCTGATTCGACCTTCTCAAGACACATTTATTTGCGGGCAGTTTAGCCACATTTATCGAATCTTAAATAAGTACATGAGCACCCGGATTTTTTAGTTGTCTGATGTCTGAAAGGAGACATGTTCTAATAGCCCCAAACGAAAACTCCTATCGCGAATTTTTGAATTATATGATTTTTTCATCGAGGCAACGCTAAAAGGGATAAAGTCTCAGCAACCACATGAAACCATTCCTACTGGGAAAAATGCGAAGAAGTGAAATAAAAATATAATGGGGAAATTTGGGGTAAGTGCTTCAAAGAAGTTCATTTAACCCATCAGTAATTTTCTGAGAGGTGATATAGTATATATAGTAGTAATTCTTTTCATTTGTGCACATTTAAACAAAAACTGAACGTCTCATGTATTCTCATATGCTCTCTTATATTCTGTCGCTGCTTCGTATCCAAGCTATATTACTTTTAATGGTTCATTGTTTCCCGGGGAGCTTATTCTTCCCTGCGTTCTACTTGGCCGTTATACTCGAGCTGGGTTGTAGCGACTGAATGGGAGGAAGTCTCCTGAGCAGATAATGAAGCAGCACGATAAGCAACTTCTGTAGAGTATTCATCTCATGCATATCAAAAACTCCAATTTTACTTCGTGATAATACAAAATAGGTTTTCTTTGTATTTTTATTTATTAATTGATTCATCTCCTCTTGGCGTTCAGTGGGAAAATATTCCATTCAAAAATTTTTGCTGAATTTGCTGTCCTTAAGGTCATGTGGCGAGTGGGTCACGTGACCAAATTCCTACCTTAGCAATACTTTTTTATTTCCTAACTGATTTTCACACCAAGCGCCACATCGATTTAAAATTTTAGGATAATAAATAAGAAGCACTAAGAAAGGTTGGTCTGGTCCTTATTTTTGATAATTATGAAAAAAGCACAACAAAAATTATTTCCAATAAATCTTTTTTCATCATTAAAAAAATGTAGGATAGGAGCCACCTTTCTTAGCGCTTCTTATTTATTATCCCAAATTTTCAACTGTATGTAGCGCTTCGTGTAAAAATAAGTTAGTAAATAAAAAAGGTGCTGGTAAGGTAGGAATCTAGTCACGTGACCAGCTCAATACAGGGCCTTATTAAACTTGCTTCACCATAATAGCTTGAAAAATTATAATAATTAAGAAGTGAAATAAATATAGTTCTTAAATAATAGAGAAGTAAGAATTCAAATTTAAGAAATAATTGTTTCCTTCTATATAGCAGGAAAACATCGAAAGCAGAAAACAATTTCATCTTCTAAGACAAAGGTGGTAGTGTTTGGAAATAAATCACAGTTTGATTTTTATTCCAAACTGCGTTCTATTTGCCAAATACTACATTAATTTAAAATCGTGCGTTTGTACAGACGACGAACATCACATTCTACTTTCGCAAATATCGCTTCTATTCGCTTCTCTCTGCCGCCTCGCTATACATGCTGTACGTCACGTACGTGAAGTGCAAAATTAATATTCTGTGTATCATTCGCATTCGTTTTTATTTGCCAGAATTCTAATAAATTCCGAAACATGATTTTAAATGAAAAACAAATAAAGAGTTATGTTCGTTGTCAAAAATGTAAACCAATTCTAATTTTATGAATCGATCACTTCCTGATGTGATTCGACATACTGAAAATTCGGAATTACTAATTTAAAACTAACTAGAATATTGCGCACATCAAGACAAGGATTTTTTCATTTTTGTTCCATTTGCTTTTTAAGAGAAAGATCATTAGGCAATATGTTACGGCTAGCAATTTTATAGTGGCGACCGGGGTGGGATGAAAGAGTTTTTTTCATCAAAGCACTCGCTATCTGTAGTAAAATCATACAATGTGAATTATTATTTGAATACTGTGAACCATTTTGATTGACTTTCGTGAAGAACTTAATGGATTTAAACATTAAATTATGACTTATTATTTTGAAATTTAAGCAGTAATGACTGAAAAAACGAGGTACTAATTTTAGGAATTTCCCACCAAGTTTAAGAATACTTACAACTTAAATAGGCGCCAAGAATATGTTCTTAATGTAAGATGGAGGCCCTCTTACCTTAAGAATACATGTTCTTGTCTACCATATATGATGGAAGATATCTAATAATTTGTATGTTGAACTTATCACTTTTCTTGAAAGCGAAATACTGAATGCCCAAAATTACAAAAAAAGAACTGATCTGAGAGCACGTAGCACGAAAAATTAAAAGAAATTACTGAACAGAGCAAGGTGCATTTTCTTTTGCGCACTTCTTCTTCCCCAATAATATTATCTTTTAAAGAATATTTTCTACCTTTGGTCAGAATACGCCTGTATGAATATAACGCTCTCCATATTAGAATATCGTGTTTTTGAATATAATATCGTTTTTTTTTTAAATATGATGCACATTGAACCACAAAATGTGAATTATGAAGCAAAATAGTTCATCGACCCTGTGCAACAGTACATTCATTGTGAATCAAGCAGTTATATTTGAAACAATTAAAGATTAAAGAAACAAGATAGAAAAGTTATGAATGTCTGTGATTGAAAAGTTTTAAATTGAAAATTCTGGAAAGTGAATTTCTTAAGAAAGCGCTGCTAATTGCTTACCCTTCAAGTGTAAATCCTTAAAATAAAATAACTTTTAATATCATACTTTTTCGATTCACAATTTCCAATTCTTGGCGCAGAATCTTTCTACGACATTTTTTGTCGCAGAATCTGAGAAGAGAGAAGAAGGGTATATTTTGTTGCGAAAACATTTCGATCACATCGTTTGTGTGTACGGGGCATTTTTCTGATTTTCTTAAATTTGTTTTTGTCCCTCGATAAATACCAAACTATATCACCTGTCTATAACGATCACCTGTCACAATCTTTAAAATTACGCAAAGGATAGCCAAATTACATTTTAATTACCTGAATCCATTTCCTGATATAACTTACAAAAGACTATGCGCAATTCTCAAATTAAAATTTAGAAAATACTGACAGCACGTGAGGCGGCGACTGCAGAATTAGCGGTTATGTCTTTTAAATAAGACCTCTCTGGTTACGCATATAAAAAGTTAAATTATAACCTTATTTATTTAATGTCTAGATTTTAGTTAAGAATTATGGAGATAAGTAAGGAAAAGGTTGCAGAGTTTGTTGCGTGGTTAATTGAAGAAATACAACAAAAATGTTCCAACTGGAGCATCACTGATGTGTGCCTTATCCCACTACCTCTTATGAATTTTGATCCATTTAAATATAATTCGTGTACGCGATACACAAACAGGAGGCTAATGCATTTTCCTTTTTTATAGTTTTGGGCCTCAATAGAATTTCAGCTATTACCGCTTATAATCCTGTATTAATTACCATATCAATTTTCACGTAAACCTTTTACTACACACGTGTTCTCTTTAAAAACCGGCACGAACACGCGTACGCGATAAAGAGTGAGTGTTGTTTGCTAAGAAGTAACAAGACTGAACAGAGCATCCAACCTAGTCATCAGCTCACTCATTCTATTTAAGAAAAATTAAATATGCCTGCAATCATGAAACTGTAATCATTTATCATATTTCGAATCTATTTTGTGCGTCTTTTATAGACACAACTTTAGTTTTCATTGTGTCAGACCTTTAAAAAAAAATATCAAACATTTGTCCATAAGACGCAATGCTTTTTTACATCACCGTTCGTTCATAGTTGGCCACCGCAGGGCTACCGTCTAAGCGCACATAGTCAATACTCTCGGTGGTAGTTTGCTTCTTCCCAGGCGCATAAGTGCATCATATTTTCGATTAGTTAAAAAAACAACAACTGATAGACCATTCTAAAAAATCTCTGTTTAAGATTGTATTTGGCTCTTTAGATTATGTAGTTAAAATATGACATCGAACAATTCATAATTGTAGGAGAAAAGTTGTTCTTTGTAATACATGGGCTAAAATTCAAGCCTGACGAAGCGCCTTAAACATTTTTCTTGAAAATATTTATGCAACTAATATCTTGAATTAAAATTCCATAATTAGTATTCTTAATAATCGTTCGGCGTGTTACAATGTATGTCCTAAGGGTTTTACATTTTTCTTGCACCTCTCTTGTATTCCTTTAAACGTCCCATTAAACACTTACTCAGTGACGCGGGGTCCTACAGTTTAAGGTGGATTCCTAACCACCAAAACAACAGCATTAAGTACTCATGGAACTTTTTTCTCTAGAGGTACTACCCCAATAATCTCTGGAAATAAACACTGCCTTGCTAGGCTAGTTTTAACACCGTCAGTCACTGAGGTTCTTTCAGAGAGCGAGATAGAAATTGAACGCACAAGCAGGCGTTGGCTTAAAGGTTGCCTTAGCCCCTACGACCATCGCACACTTTTTCAAAATTACTGTATCCTAGTACTATTTAAATTTTCGTATGTTTTTGCTGTTGAAAATTTCTGTGTCAGTTCTTCTACCTATTCCAAAAAATAACAGTTCTGAAAAACAGAATTGACGAGAAAATCAAGTATCCCACCGTACCCCGGTGTCCTGTCTTTCCCAGTTTCCCGTCCTGCTTCATTTTCGCATAGTTAAATTCATGTATGCATGCCTTTGGTTTCGCAAAAATTTCTTTCTAATCATCTTTAACAATTAAACATAATATAACTAAGCACGGGGTGCGGGTGAGTCAAAAAAACAAGTTTTTTCTTAAATATGGAACTATATGGAAAAGTAACACATTAATTATCTAAAAAAAATATTATTTTTAATTTGCAATTTCATTGCAATAGGTGTTAACCGCACTTCTTCAATTTTCGCATCTTTTTATTGACTTTTTGACATAAAATATACTAATTTGTATTTAATGGCCACTGGCACTTTTCAGCAAACAGTTTCAAAACATATTAAATTGCATGTGTTTTATTCAAATTATATATTTTCAGCTAACTTTAAATTTAATATAGGACAGCAAATAGAAAGTTACTATTTAGGGGTACTATGAAAAGAGCCAAGAACGTAAAACTATTGGCATCTAAGAAAATATTAAAATTGCAAAAATCGTAATTTTTCAAACATATTTTGGTAATGGCCTTAAATCATTGTTATGGTTGATTTCTAAACACAAGCTCCGGGTGCAAAAAGGAGATATATACCTACTTATTTTGCGCGAAGTGCAGATACCCCTCCTGCCTTCCCAAACTGTGCGGATATATTTCTAGGTATATTTTTTGCGTGCCGTGCCTCTAATTAGAATTGATTTATAAAGCTTATTTTATTCGCAAAGGAGGTAATATTATCAATTGTAGAACGTTATTGGCCAGACCGTTTGCTAGGATTTTCACCAAACAGGTATCGGCGAGTGCATGAACGGTGTTTTATATGTGTTTCGTAGTTCTTGAGGTTCCCCAGGGTTTCCGTGGGACAAGGTTGACCGCTTGCGTAGGTCTCCTTATACACGGACTAGAGCTTTCTGATTGCGTCGTGACTTCTTCTTCTTCTTTGAAGACTTCTTGTAGATAAACGTTCTCTGCTGTGATTTCGATGTTGCTTCAGAGGTTGACGAGGCCATTTTCGAATAGAAGGGTACTTTTAATGTTGGCTTAGGTGAGCCCTCTCCCATTGATATTCTAGCTACTTCTTTAATTGCTTACTCACTTCCATATCCTGACGAATCAGTGTGAATCTTAGGTCTTTCAGGTCCAGGATTTAATGCTTTGACGGGAGAGCGTCTTCTTCTTAAACCTACTGGTGATTCAGATCTTCGATATGGCGTGGTTATCCCTTGGATGCGGAGAAAAATTTCAATGACTACCGTACTTCCTCCGGTTGTATTTTGATATAAATGGCCGAGCTCGGAGTTTGTGGCGCTCGCCAGGAAGAGTACTCTATAGTGGGAATCTCCTGAAATAAGACCTAGGTTAACCTCCGACCTTAAGAATAAGCAAATTCTTGCTGTTCGGGGTTCTTTGTGTTGAGATCCACAGAATGCGATCATCGAATCTAGGCTATTTTATAATAAAAATAATTCAGCAGGAACTTCTCGAGAGAGAAGCATAATGATAGAAAATTATTGGCTATTTTTAAACAACTAGAATTCCAGACAATTTTATGGTAACAAAAATTTAACTGGATCCGCCAAAAGAAGGGGACAGTATAAAGTAACTATTGGCTACTTATAATAACAAGAATTTTACTAGACCCTTTTAAGGGAGAGAGTCGTAGCGAGGTTACTCTAAGCTATATTATAATAACAAGAAATGAAACGGATCCTCGCAAAAGATAAGGGTAGTGCAAAGTTATTTTTGGTTATTTTACAATAACAAGGATTTAATTAGACTCTTCCCAGTGAAAGGGATGACTGTTAAGGTATTCGTAGATACATTTAAATAGCAACAATTTAGCTCGACCCTTTCTGGAGAGAGGGAGTCGTGCGTCGCTATTCTGGTTTATTTTACATCAAAAAGAATTTAAATGTACCCTCCAGAGAAACGGAGACAAGTGCTAAGTAATGTGTCGCTATTTTATGCATGGTAACAAACGTTTTATCAGACCCTCTAATAAAAAGAAATCTGTACGAAGCTTTCTCGGCAGTTTTGTTATATCAAGAATTGAACTGGACCCTCTGGAAAGTGAAGGACCGATACGAAGTTATCCCTCGTTATTTTTAAGTAGCAATAGAACTCTCCCTAGAGAAAAAGGCAGGCTCAAAATTATTTTCAGTTATTTTATGGTAGCAAGAATTAAACTTTACCTTTCCGAAAGAGAGGGATCGGTCCGAAGACATTATTGCAACGCACGAGATAATATTTTTTAATAATAACATCCGGTGAAAAATTACAAATCACTATAATGTACCAGTCGTACAAGCTGCCAAATTAAATTTATAAAATTGTTTAATTTTGTGCGATCGTGAGTTTCATCCTAATAATTCCAGATGTTCCCGTTTCTCCTCCCTGCTGTCGTTGAGTATCGAGAATGGAAAAGTATTATCTGTTGAACAACTAATCCACTGACTGTATTAAACTTTGAATTTGTTTGAAATTAAAGAAAATGGAAGACAATGTTGGTGGTAGAATTTCAAAGAAACTAAAAATAAAATGCAAAGAGTCATCAAAAGGACATTCTTTGTTTACTCCGTGAAAAGGAGTTGAGCAAGTGGAAAATTGGCGATATGAATTTCCTGCATGTGTACTTCTGAAATAAGGTTACACATTTTCAAACTTAACTGTATACTTTTTCTTAAGAAAAATCAGTAATTTTATAAAAATGATAACACAAGTAAGTGAATTGCGAAAATCTCTTATTTTCTATTGGGCGGCTAAGTCCATACGGCTGCGTGTTCTTCTGATCTGATAAGTAGAATATCTACCTGACATTCCGCATGAGTTTGAATTTCTTTTCTGCTTTCTTTATTTCTTTCCACAACCTCTTCCTCAGCTCGCCGAAGCAACAACCACTGAATGAAAGCGCACGGATTCAGAATACTGATTTTCGGCTTACTAATGTCTACTCGGTCTTCTCCTTATGAATAAAACAAGCATCTTCCTATTCCCAGCGCCTTCCGGCGTTTTGCCCAGCAAGGTGGGGCGCACGCAAAACATTCACACAACAATAAACCCATTTGCCTCTCAGGATGGAAAGTGGTACACAGTACATTGTTTCGAGGTACCCCCATTTGAAAGTAGAGCACTCGTAAAGCTAGGGTATTATATTTATAGTCATTAATGGCTGAAATATATATCTCATGCCCTCAACTTCAAATTTATTATAGAGGGATGAGTTTTAAATCAGAAACAAGTGGCTAATAAACTGTTCCAATATCCGAGATTCATGAAAGTTCAATCCTAGATGCATATGATTGAAAATTACATTCTTTTTGTTCAAGTTAGATATTTTACAATTAGTGGAATTTTTTACTCTCCTATATAACAACAAACCCAAATATTAGGAATGTATTGGTATCTGTCGAATTCTAAAATTCTAATATGATGTTTCTCAGAGTATAGTTTACATTAAATGAATAGTGCAATTAGGGCAATTGCGGTTTATTTAATTTCTTTGTCATGGTGCAAAATTAATTTTCACTTTATACACCACGTAAGCTTAATCCACAATATTGATAAAAGTTTGTATTGCAGATCATGATTTCGGTAGACCGTACCATCACATATCAAATTTGACATTTGACAAAAGAGCTGGTTCAAGTTCAAACAAGTGAAAAATTTAGGGACACGAAAAATATATAATCCTAAATGTTAATTTAATATTTACTCTTTGTAAAGGTTCAAATATTAATTTTTAAAACCTTGGGCTCTGTCGTGTGTTTAATCTTTAGCTCTTTTGTCGAATGAAAAATTTCAGTCCAGACGGTATTTTGATATATTTGGTATACGAACGTAAAATTTTCTGTTAATGACTGGCGGAAAATCAGTAAGTATAGCAAAAAATGGTGTTGGGCGTCACAGAAAATAATTTTAGACTGCTTCTGTTCATAAAGTTACATCTGAAAGTAATGAAACAACCCTCTCTAGTGGGTGACAAAATTTAGGTGTGTGTGTTATCTATATAGAAAACTACCCATTAACTTCTTCAAATTACTCTTTAGAATGATAATTTGCTTGTTCCATAGTTTTTAAAATAATATTTAATAATAAAAGACTTAGAATGACTTTAGAAATACATCAAACTCTCACTTTCAGTCAACCCATTCTCGGCCTTCCTGGAAATGCTGGCTCCCGCAGTTTATCGTGGAAGCAGGATGAGAGCGGTTGCGACATCATATATATTCCAACCGATTTACGTTTGGATCCCTCCGAAACGAGTCCAAGTCTATTTGAAGGAAACTCGCGACGCTTGCCTGAAAGCAAGTGTTTGGTGTATTGTGAAAATATTGATTAGTTCCATTAATCATTTAAGAACAGTTTGATGTCCAGTTTCAGGCCTTTACAAAACCCTTAACTGCTTGATAAGGATGTCCGAAAATGAGTTTAGCACTTATAAAAATGTAATATCACCTAATACAAACTAATAAAAACTAAAATACCATCCTTAGAAGGCTAAAGTTTCACAGGGATATAAGGTTCTATTTGTATTTTTTTAATTTAAAGACGCTACTCTTGAGATACGTGTGCTTTTAAATAAATATGCAAATAATGTTTTTTAATTTAAAATCATTTTTTTTATAAGAATAATTTTTTTCGATCATAAAATATTTGATTTCGTCTCCAAGCGAGTCGAGGCATAAGCATTCGTCTTACATTTATAGTCAAGAGAGGTAAGACGGCGTTTACTTGTCTCAAGTCGAGTCTTGCCTTGGCTGACATGGTCTTAGCTGTGTTTAATTACAAGTCGGCGGAAATTTGTATCAACACAAACCTTATCCAACTCTAATATGAGATTAAAATTGATAAATGATAAATTTGTAATTATTAAATTATTTATTATTTATTAAAACATTTAGAATCTGTGGGACTAAACCAGTAAAACCCTTAAACTTTTCTCCAAAAAAATTAAAATTGTCACTTTCTACAAGGTTTTTTTAATCCATTAGAAATACATAAAAACAAAAAAAACATTTTTGGTATCCTTGTCAAAGAAGCATAATATAAATGAAAATATTATATAGTTGAGTCTTTTCTTAGGTGCTATGTTCTTAGTCGTGGTTAGACCCAAGTCGGCGAAAAATTGTCTCGAGATGAACGTTTTTCTACTTAGATATCAGATTAACATAGATAAATAAAAAATTTGTAATTATTAAATTAGTTGTTTTTTATTTAAAAATTCAGAATCTGTGAGTCTGAACCAGCATAACCCTTAAAATTTTCTTAAAAAGAAAGAAAATTGCAATTTTCTAGAAGGATCTCCTAATGAAGTCATAAAAAGTCTACTCAAGACGTAAATCTATGCCTTAAAGACATAGAAACTTGTCTCCAAAACAGAAATTGATGTGTTGCTCCGTCTTACAACTGAGACATGTTGAAGTAGAATTTTTCCGCTTCTGCATGTTTTGATTAGGGGCAGTTTAAATCAAAACCAAGTCGAAGAATTAAATTCAGAACAAGGTACAGCCTAGGGATTAAGCAACCCCTAGGATGGACGCAACTGTGCCAACCTACAAACCTAAAATGAAAAGTTACTCAATAATTTTGAGACTATTTTTAAATATTTAAGATCTCCGAATCATCACTCATATTTAGTTAAATAAGATAAAATCAAAAGAGGAGTTTAACATTGTAGAGCAGTGGATTTTAAAAATCACTTTAAATTCTGCTTCAGACATTTTTCCGTGTCATCCTACACTTCTAAAAACTGGGCGAAAACGTTCAACATTCCATGCGAGGTAGTAGAACCTATAAGCAGGATTGTTCTCATAGTTGATGCCATGAAATACGGGCAGCATTTAGCGGTACTAAAATAGTAAACCTTAATTCTAGTTATCTCGGAACAATATCACTACAAAACTAAAGTACGTAAACCCCAAACCCCAAACCCCAAACTTACAAAACCTAAAACCTATAAACCCCAAACTCACACTTCCCAAACACTTAAACCTCAAACCCACTAATCCTAAGCCCACAAACCCTTAACCCAAAAACCCTAAACTCTCACACAACCCAAACTTACAAACTCCAAACCCACAAAACCTGATACCCCAAACCCTAAACAAGCAAGCCCACAAACCACAAATTCACACACATCAAACACAAAATATCATGAATGATCTAATGATTTTATCAGATATGGTACTAAGTTCTCTTAGAATTAAAAAACAATAAAAAACAAAACCTTTTAGCAAAGAAGCGGAAATTTTTTTTTCAAATCCTACGGATCAGTGAAGCGCAAATTAATTTTTTTTAATTGGATGTATGGTCCAATAAATAAAATATATAACAAAATGTTTGTAAAGTAAAAAACGAGAGAAGTGCGATGTAGTTCGCCTTCCCGCGGTGCACTTTGGATAAAATGCATTAAACATTGTTTCAATGGCTAAACGAACTACTTGATTTAATTTATGAATATAACAATTTAATGTCACGATTTCCAAAAAAAAAGTACTGGGCTTAGGAGTGTGTGGGTTCGTGGGCATAAGGTTGTGGGCTTGAGGGTTATGGATTTGGGGGTGTGTACGTTTGGGGAATCTTCGTTTGGGGTGTGTTACGAGCGAATTCCACCGGTTTAATTGTATTTAATGTGACCTGAAAATAATATTTTAAGCCACATTTAATATCGCAACACACGAATTTGCTTCGCTCGCAACTCGAGAACTTATGCTTACGCAGAATTCCAAGCTCCCGAGGAC
>JAAAKG020084335.1:2290-16648 GCA_010014905.2 Druon quercuslanigerum | reverse complement strand
TAACCAAAAAGGTGAATTTTTAAACAAGAAGACTAATTTTCTACCACAAAAGGACGAATTTTCAACAAAATAGATGAATTTTTATAATATAGTTTAATTTTCAATTGAAAAAATATGAATTTTAAAAATACAGATGAATTTTTAAACAAGAAGATTATTTTCTGCCATAAAAGGACGAATTTTCAACAAAATAGATGACTTTATAATATAGTTCAATTTTTTAATTTAAAAAATATCAATTTTCAAAAAATAGATGAATTTTTAACCAAAAAGATGAATTTTCAAACAAAAAGGTGAATTTTCAAACAAGAAGATTACTTTTTTGCCACATAATGATGAAATTTCAAAAAAATAGATCAATTTTTAACCAAATAGTAGAAATTTCAACCAGAAAGATTATTTTTCTACTACAAAAGGTCGAATTAAAAAAAATTAAATTTTATAAAGTAGTTTCATATTATAATAAAAAATATCAATTTTTAACGGAAAATAGATTGTTTTAATTTTCATGCAACCCAATTAGTGCAATTTTTAGCAAAATAAATTAATTTTATAACCAAAAAGGTAAATTTTCAAACAAGAAGATTAATTTTTTTACCATAAAAGGCGAATTTTTACCAAAAAGATGAATTTTCAACCAAGAAGATTAATTTTCTACCACAAAAATAACGAATTATCAACAAAAAAGATGACTTGTTAAAAAATAGTTAAATATTCGACTAAAAAAATATCAATTTTGTACCAAAAATAGAATATTTTCATTTTCATTCAAAGAAAGTAGAAGTTTCGAGCAAAAAGATTTTTTTTACAGCAGAAGGACGAATTTAAAAAAAAAGAATTTTAATAAAGTATTTCAATTTTTCATTAAAAAATATCAACTTTTAACCAAAAATAGATTGGTTTAATTTTCGTGCAACCAAACTAGTTCAATTTTAAACAAACTAGATCAATTTGAAGCTAAATAGTAGAATTTTTAACCAAAAAAGTTAATTTTCTACCACAAAATTACGAATTTTCAACAAAATAGATGAATTTGTACAAAACAGTTTAATTTGTTAACTGAAAATGTCGATTTTTAACCATAATAAGAATTTTGTACTTCTCATGCTACCAAAATAGTTCTGTTTTTTAAGAAACAGATAAATTTTTAACCAAAAAGATGAGTTATCAACCAAGAAATTTAATTTTCTATCACAAAATGACGAACAAAATGACGAAAAATAGTTCAGTTTGCAAAAAATCAATTTTTAACCAAATATTAAAAGTTATAGCCAAAAAGATTTTTTTAAGACAAAAGGACGAATTTAAAAAAAAAAGAATTTTAATAAAGTAGTTCAATTTTTCATTAAAAAATAACAATAAAAATATTCACTAATAAATATAAAATATTTTTAACAAAATAGATCAATTTGAAGACAAAGTAGAAGTTTTAACCAAAAAGATGACTTTTCAACAACAAAAATGAATTTTCTACCATTAATAAAAGAATTTTTAACAAAATAGATGAATTTGTACAAAATAGCTTAATTTTTTAACTAAAAATATCGATTTTTAACCAAAATAAGAATTTTCAAGCAAGAAGATTAATTTTTTACCACAAAATAACGAATTTTCAACAACAACAAAAAGAGGTGAATTTGTATAAAGTAGTTTGTCAACAAAATATGTGAATTTTTATATAAAAAAATATCAAGTTTCAATCAAAAATGGAATATTTAATTCTCTGGCTAAAAAAATTATTTGCAAAAAAACGATTTTCAAGAAAGAAAAATTGTTCTGTCGAGAAATAAAAATAATTTCATAAATTACCTGCTAAAAATTAATCAAATGTGAAAAATAATTTAGCAATTGAAAATTATTATATTGCAGAAGATAATTCAACTTGCTAAAAATAATTAAACTGCTGTAAATTATTCAACTATTAAAAATTATTCAACTGCTGAAAATAATTAAACTTTCAATTGCTGAAATGAATTCAACTATTGAAAATAATTCAACTACTGAAAATAATTCAAGTAGCTAAAACTTCTTCAACTTCGGAAAATAATTCAACTATTGAAAATTATTCTAGTGCAAAAAATAAATTATAAACTGCTGAAGATAATTCAACAATTTACTTCGCATTGAAGTGAAAACCTGAAAAAATGTGGATCTGAAGTCTGTGACAAATAAATAAGAATTATATTAATTTATAGACTAAAGTATAATAGTTGAAATAAAAATTGGATTTTATTCTTAATACTTTTAAAATCAAAGATTAGACAAGTGAAAATTTTGCTCTTGGCGATGCTTGGCGTCTCGTGAAGAATAAATTTCAAATTATTGTTGACAGTTTGTTTTGGATCGACTACCGCTTACGAGGACGGAAAAAATACTAGTCTCTGAAAATCGGGGTTATCCGATCAGATCGATCGGCTCTGTTCCCAGGGATTATTTTTCAAGCATATCTGACTTCACCTCCGAAAATTCATCGACTTCTTTGGAAGCATCTGTATGCGACGATCTGAGCAGCAAACGGCAATCTTTGGATCTGATGGACAGTTTAAACTCTAGTATAATTAGTATGACCAAGAGTAGAAAAAAGCAAACGGTCAAGGAAGCTATAATAGCAGAAGACGAACAAGACAGGGACATTTCACCCCGAAAATCTCTTTCTCTTTCCACCTCTTTCTTGGGTAAG
Organism: Druon quercuslanigerum; assembly: GCA_010014905.2. Taxonomy (NCBI): domain Eukaryota; kingdom Metazoa; phylum Arthropoda; class Insecta; order Hymenoptera; family Cynipidae; genus Druon; species Druon quercuslanigerum. The sequence continues at coordinate 13,968 of JAAAKG020084335.1, read as the reverse complement.
TCTTTTTTTTAAACGATATATTCATATTTTCTCCATTTTGTCATTTGTTACTTCACAAAAAAACTTTAAACTTAAAAGGACTTGAAATTTTTTTGAAAAATTTAGAAAATTTGTATAACCAGGGTGTCTACCCTACCTGGAAAACCTGGAGAACCTGTAATTGTCAGGGAATTTGTATATACCTGGAAAAACCTGGAAAATGTCAGGGAATTTTTTCGAGACCGTAGTTAATTTTTTGTTTTAAATTGCAATATTAAATGGAATAACAAGCTCTTTTGTTTAAAAATAATTTTTTGACTGAAAGTTCAGTTTTATTAAGTTTATCCCAAGTGCAACTTGAACTTCTAATCGTGGAAAAATTCAAGTTTTCATTATTTTAATAATTTTGGTTGATTTGTTTATTTGCATTATGAGAAAAACTTTTTGCAAAATTTGTTGCTCTGTGAAATTTTTTTCTATAACATTCAAGTTTGATAATTGAAAAATGAGTTTCCGTAAAGAAATATAATTTCACTTGGAACAGGGAGTTTTTTACATGGAACGGGAATTTTTTTAAATAATTATCATTTAGAATTAGAAGAAAGGAATTAAAAAAATGTTTTTTCCAAGTCCGAATTCGTCATAATTTAAAAGTCCCTTCTTCTAAATTTTAGATAAAGAAAGTATTTCAATAAAATAGTATTTCAAACAAAAAATATTGACGAATTATAAAAGAAAATTATTTTACGGGGCTCGTTCCGAATTCATCTTTTTTTAGTTCAAAATTCAGCAATTTAGTTGAAAATTGATATTTTGAATTTAGAAATTAAAATATTTGAAAATTATGTACTTTGTAGAAAATTCGTTTTTTTTAGAAAATAATCTTTTTGATTAAAAATTCGTCTTTTTGGAAGTAAAAAGTTCAACTATTCGACCTGAAGATTCATTATTTTAGTTAAAAATTCGTATCTTTGGTTGAAAATGTATTTTTTAACTGAAAATTTAACTATTTAATATTGTTATTTGACAATTTATCTTTTTAATTTAAAATTCATGTATTTTTAATAAATTTCGTCGTCGTTGATATAAATGATTCTTCTATTAAATTTTTGTTTGAAAATGGATCTTTTTTTGTTTGAAATTGAACTTTTTTGTTGAAAATTTGTTTCTTGTTTTTTGTTATTGAAAATTAATTTTCCTGCTTCAAATACAACTATTTAGTATTTGGTTGAGAAATTATTTTTTAATTAACATTTTTTACGTTTTCTTATAAATCAATCTTCTAGGCTAAAAAATAATTCTTTTCATGGGAAATTTAATGATTCTGGTTAAAGACTCATGAATTTATTTGAAAATTTTATATTTTTGGTTGTAAATTCAACTATGTAAGTTGACGAATCATTATTTTAGTTGAAATCAATTAAAAATTCAACTTTTTGTTAAAAATTCGTATATTTAATTTAAAAATCGTCTTTCTTGCTGGAAAATTAATTTTCCTTTTTGAAAGTAATCGTCTTTTGCTAAAAAAAATCAAGTATTGCGAATAATTATTGATCATTTTAGATGTGAATTCATCTATTTCGTTGAAAATTAAACTGTTTGGTGAAAGATTAGATTAAATTTATTTAAAAAATAAACCTGTTTTTTTTTGTGTAAGAATAATTTTTTTAACTGAAAATTTAACTATTCCATTTTTGGTTGAAAAGTTGAAAGTTGAACATTCAACTCTTTGATTGAGAATTAATGTAGATATTTTTTTGAAAAATCGTCTTTTTGGTAGAAAATTAATACTTCTGGTTGAAAATTCAACTATTTGTTTAAAAATTTATGTATCTTTTTGAAAGTCTAAATTTCTTCGTGAAAAGTTAGGAATTTGAAGCGGTTAAAGTTAATTTTTTAATATAGTACTCACATTATTTTACCTAAATATCCACTAAATTTTAAGTACCACGATTAAATATGTTTACGTGATAAACTAAGAATGCCTTTCCGAGGAGTATTTACTATGTTACTTTGTTCATTTACAACTGTTAATTATTTAAATAACAGATTGAACCAAGAAAATCTTTCCGGTTATTTGTTATCTATGATACTTTGCAAATTTAAATGAATATTAATTATTTAAACTATTTCGATTACAAAAAAAAAGTTTGGCCTTTATTCTACGATTAAATGTGTTTAGGGAGTTTAAAAATTCATATTTTTGGCATAAAATCTAACTTGAAGATTCATCAGTTTGGTTGGAAATTATTTTCATTAATTGGAAATTTAACTATTCTATTTTTAGTTGAAAATCTATCTTTTCTAGTTCAAAATTAAACAATTTTGATAAAAATTTGTCAATTTTAATTAAAAATTGAACTATTTCGAAAAAAATTCACGTATTTTGTTAAAAAATCGATTTTTTTTTAGATATTAAAAAAAAAATTAATCTTGTTCAGAAATCCTTCTTTTCGGTTAAAAATTCAAGTATTCCAGTCAAATATTTATAATTTTAGTTGAAAATTCATCGTTTAAGTTGCAAATAAACTTATTTGGTTTGAAGTCAAACTCTATTGTAAAAAATTAATTTTTGATGTTCAAGATTCATCGTTTTAATTAAAAATTAATTTCTTTGTTCAAAAAATTAGTTATTTCATTAAAAAAATGTTTTTTTTTCATTGGACTTTTTTTTGACAACAATCTTTTATTTTTAACTGAAAATGTAAATATTATTGCATTTAAATATAATATGATTTAACTATAAATTTAATTATTCAATTTTTGGTTGGAAAATTGTCTTTTTCAGTTGAAAATTCATCTTTTTTGGTAGAAATTAATCTTCTTGGCTGAGAATTTTCCTTTTCGGTTAAACACTCAATTATTCTAGTTAAAGATTCATCATTTTAGTTAAAAATGTATCTTGATGGATTAAAATTCTTGTATTTTTTGGTAGAAAATTAATCTTTTTATTTAAAAATTAATCTTGTTTAGAAATTCTTCTTTTCGGTTAAAAATTTAAGTATTTTAGTTAAATATTTATAATTTTAGTTAAAAATTTATTTGCAAATAAACTTATTTGGTATAAAGTCAAACTCTTTTGTAAAAAATTAATTTTTGATGTTGAAGGTTCATCGTTTTAATTCAAAATTAATTTCTCTGCTTACAAAACTAACTATTTCATTAAAAAATTGTTGTTTTTTTTCATTGGACTTTTTTTGGTTTGAAAATTATTTTTTATTTTTAACTAAAAATGTAAATATTATTGAAGTTAAATATAATATAATTTGACTAAAAATTTAATTATTCAATTTTTGGTTGAAAAAATATCTTTTTTAGTTGAAAATTCGTCTTTTTTGGTAGAAATTAGTCTTCTTGGCTGAAAATTTTTCTTTTCGGTTAAAAACTCAATTATTCTAGTTAAAGATTCATCATTTTAGTTAAAAATGTATCTTTATTGTTTAAAATTCATGTATTTTTGGTAGAAAAATAATTTTTTTATTTGAAAATTAATCTGCTTGTTTAAAAATTCTTTTTGTATTGTTTGAAAATTCAATTGTTCATTATTTGTGTACATGTATTCATGATTTTAGATCAAAATTCTTTTATTTGCTTTAAAATTAATTTTTAAAATTTGAAATTTAATTATTTAAGTTTTGATTAACAATTTATCTTTTTTATTTATAATTATTCTTTTTGTAGTTGAACATTTAACTATTTCAGTTGAAGATTCATTGTTTTAGTTTAAAACGCATCTTTTTGGTTCAAAATTTAACTGTTCCAGTTGAAGATTCATCATTTTAGTTGAAACTTGATCAGTTAGGTTGAAAATTTAACTATTTTGTTGAAAATCCATTTTTAGTTTGTTGAAAATTAATTTTTCATGCTGAACGTTTGAATATTACATTTTTAAGTGTTTTTTTAGACATTTGGTTAGAAATAATTAAATTTTAATTTAAATATTTGAAAAATGGCTATAAAATAAAATGTTCAAACAATTAAATGCACTTTATGTTTTTAATTTGCGTTCCTAATACTTAAAAAAAAAATACATATAGAAACATTTTATGGTGATTATCTAAACTTGGTCGTTGGATTCTTGGTTTTATTTTCAGGAATTCTAGATATTAATACTTATCTGTAAAAAGATTTAAGCTGAAGGATTAATCCGCCTCTAATTTTCTCAAATTCCTAGATATCTCATTTATATCTTTTATTTTCCAATTGCTCTAAATTCAAATTTATCCACAGAATCGTCCATGGACCATTTGGAAACGAAGAAAAAAATAGTCGCACTCAGGGAAAAGTTTGGTGTAAATAATTGGTTGAGTAACCCAGCAGGAACGGTGGCTATTGAAACTATCATGGGAATTGAGAATATAGTAAACTTAGTGCCTTCTTCTTCTTCACCTATTCCGTCAATACAAATTTTAGATACAGCAAAAAATGTAAACGAAGATAAATCTGTCGATAGCACTGATAAAAATGCAGAAAATGATGTACCTGTTATTGAGGAAAATGTTAAAGAAACTAGACGTGTCAGTCTCGAGGTTGCAGTAATTGAGACAAATCCAAAACCACGAGAACCTGAACCTGCCTATAATCCCGAAGAAGGTAAAATATAAGAAAGTTTTTTTTTTTTTTTAAATAATTTTATTAATTTTAATATATTTTTTTTATTAACAATAAGGAAATCAAACTATTTTTGGTTGAAATATGATTATTTTTAGTGGAAACAGTTTTAAGATTTAGCTTGAAAGGAAAATAAATCTTTTTTATTTGAAAATTCATTTATTTTATGGCAAATTAATTTTTTATGTATAGGAAATTAATCTTTTTGGTTGAAAATTAATCATTTTTGATTCGTAAATGTATTATTTATTTGAAAATACATAATTTCGGATTAAAAATTAAACTGTTGTGTAGAACTTTCATCTTTCTCGAAAATTAAAATCTTTGTTGGTTGAAATATCAACTATTACATATTTCTTTGTGATTTTATATGTTTTTGTTGAAAATTCCACTATTTGATTGAAAGTTGAACTACTTTATTAAAAATTCTTTTCTTTTTTGATCGTTGAAAATTAATTTTTTAGCGAAAAATGAAATTTAGAAATTTAATTTCTGGTTGAAAATTGACCATTTTAGTTGAAAATTCAACTATTTGGTTAAAAATGAACCCCTTTGTTAAATTTAGATATTTTTGGGGTTGAAAATCTGTTTTGTTCCAAGAAACTATTATTAAACTATTAAACTATTTTGTTGTAAAGTGATATTTTCGTGTCGAAAATCCGCTTTGGTTGAATTCAACTGTTTTTTATTCAAAATAAAATTCATTTTTATTTGGAAATTTAGGTCTTTTGTTGAAAATTCATCAGTTTGGTTGAAAGTTAATTTTTTTAACTAAAAATTTAACCGTTACATTTTTGTTGAAAACTTGACGGTTTCCAGCTCAAAAATTAAAAATTTGGATTTAAATTTTTCTTTTTTATTTAAAAAGTATTATTTTTTTAAATTACCCTTTTTGTTGAATTTTTATATTTTTTGGTTGAAAATCGTTTTCGGTTAAAAATTCAACTATTCATTCAAGATTAACCTTTTTTTTTTGTTTGAAAATTCATATTTTGTTGGTAAATTTTTTTTTGGTTAAAATTTTTAATGTTTAGTTGAGAATTAATCCTAGTTGGTTGAGGATTCAAATTTATTTTTTTGATAATTAATAATTTTTTATTGAATTCAACTTTTATAGAGAAAAAAAAACTTTTTTGTTTGATATATCAACTATTACATATTTCTTTGTGAATTGATATTTTTTTGGTTGAAAATTCAACAGTTGGGTCGAAAATTCAACTACTATTTGGTTGAAAATTAACCTTTTTTTTGTGTTGCAACTTAATATTTTTAAGTTGAAAATCTTTTTTGGTTCAAGATTGAAGTACTTTATTGCTTGATGTTCATGTTTTTGGCAAAAAAAGTTGAACATTAATTTTTTAGATTAAAAATTGAACTATTCAGTTTTTGGTTAAAAATTGGTCTTTTTTAATAAAAAATTAAATTATTTGATTAATAATTAATTGATAATTAATCCTTTTGGTTGAAACTTTATCTTTTTGGATAAATATTTCATCTATTTTGTTAAAAATTAATTTTGTTTGTAAAAGATTCATATCTGGTTGAAATTTTTATTGTTTTGTAGAAAATTCATCTTTTTGGATTGAAAATTTACCTTATTTAGTTAAAACTTTAACTATTTGGTTGGAAATGTATTTATTTTGAAAAAATTTCATCTTTTTCTTAGGAAAATAATCTTTTTGATCGAAAATTTATATTTTTAGTTGAAAATTGCACTATTTGCATAAAAAATTAATCCATTTCGTTGAAAATTCAGCTCTTTTGTTTGAAAATTAATCTTTTGTAGTTAAAAATTCAACTTTTTGATTCAGTTCAACTGCTTTTCTTTAAAAATTTAAATATTTTTTTGTCAAATTTCAAGAACTTAGTTGAAATTTCGACCTGTTTGTTAAAAATTAATTTTGGTGTTAAAAATTTGTCTCTGGCAGAAAAATTAACTGTTTGGTTGAAGATTTTTGTATTTTGTGGAAAATTCCTCTTTTTCGTAGAAAATTAATCTCCTTAGTTAAAAATTTATTTAGTTTTTTAATTGAAAATTGTATTATTTGGATAAATAATTCAACTACATAGTTGAAACTTGGACCTGTTTAAAAATTAATATTTTTTACGTGAAAATTTAACTTTTTTGTTACAAAATTTTGTTATTTGTGGAAAATTCATCTTTTTTTAGAAAATTAATCTTCTTGATGAAAAATGTTGTTTTTTAAAATTAAAAATTCCATTCTTGTGATAAATATTTGGTTTATTGAACTATTTTTGATTTAAAATATAAATCTTTTTTGTATTTGGTTAGTTTTCGGTGAGAATTCATATTTTTTGGTTGAAAATTCACCAATTCGTTCAAAGTTGCACTTCTTTGTTAACTACTACTTGTTTCGATAAGAAGTTATCTTTTTTGATTAAAAATTTAACAAGTCGGTTGAAAATTAATCGTTTTTACTTGAACATTTAAATTTTTTGTTGATAATTTATGTATTTTCTGGAAAATTCGCCTTTTTGCTTAGAAAATTAATCTTCTTGGTTAAAAATGTATTTTTTAAAATTGAAAATTCCATTTTTTAATTTGGTTAAAAGATCAACTACTTTGTTAAAAAGTTAATTTTTTCTATTGAAAATTAAAATATTTTCGGTTTGAAAAATCAACTGCTATGTAGAAAATTCTTTTTCTTAGTTTGAAAATTTAACTAATTGTTGATATTTTGGGTTTAAAATTCAAAATTTGATTTAAAAATTTATTTAATTCATGGAAAACTCATTTTTTTATGGACAATTTATCTTATTGGATAAATAATTTATCTAACGTGTTGAAAATTCGTCTTTATTCTGTTGAATTCAATTGCTTTTTATTTAAAACTAAAGAATTTTTATTGAAAATTTAACTACTTCGTTGTAAGTCAGACCTTTATATTCTAAATTCATATTTTCATTAAATATTCATAACTGGCTGACAATTTAACTGTTTTGTAGAACATCGTCTTTTTGGAATGAAAATTGTACTTTTTAGTCGAAAATTCATTTATTTGATGGAAAATTTGTATTTTCTTGGTTGAAAGTTCATCTAAATTATTAAAAATTCGTATTCTAATTTTTTTTTCAAAAGTCATTTTTTGTTTAAAGATTTATTTCTGGTTGAAAATTTAATTGTTTTGTAGAAAATTCGTCTTTTTGGTTTGAAAATTGAATTTCTCTAGTTAAAACTTCAAATATTTGTTTTGAAAACGCATGTATTTTGTAAAAAAATTCGTCTTTCTGGTAGAAAATTCCATTATTTGGGTAAAAAATTCATCTATTTTGTTGAAAACTCATATTTTTTATTTAGAAATAAAACTTTTTTAGTTAAAACTTGAATTATTTGGTTGATAATGCATGTATTTTCTGACAAATTCACCTTTTTCATAGAAAATGAATCTTCTGTGTTGAAAATTTATATTTTTGGTTAAAAATTCATCTATTTTTTGAAAATTGATATTTTTAAATTAAAATTTAAACTATATTATAAAAATTCATCTATTTTGTGAAAAATTTGTCCTTTTGTGATAGAAAATAAATCTTTTTTGTTAAAAATTCATCTATTTTTTGAAAATTGATATTTTTTAAATTGAAAATTGAACTATATTATGAAATGTCATTTGGTTAAAAAAGCATGTATTTTGTGACAAATTCGTCTTTCTGATAGAAAATGAATCTTCTTTGTCGAAAATTTATATTTTTGGTTAAAAATTCCACTATTTGGATACACAATTTATCTATTTTGTTGAAAATTCATCTTTTTTGTTTGAAAATTAAATTTTTTTAGTCAAAACTTCAAGTATTTGGTTAAAAAGGCATGTCTTTTGTGACAAAGTCGCCTTACTGTTAGAAAATGAATCTTCTTGGTTGAAAATTTATATTTTTGGTTAAAAATTCCACTATTTGGATACACATCTGATCTATTTTGTTGAAAATTCATCTTTTTTGTTTGAAAATTAATATTCTTTAGTTAAAATTTTAACTAATTGGTTGAAAATGCATTTATTTTGTGACAAATTCCTCTTTTTGATTGAAAATAATCTTCTAGATTAGGATTTTTAACTACTTTCTTGAAAATTCACCTTTTTTGTTTGAAAAGTCAACAATTTATTTTTTAAAAAAATCTTTTTAACTTGAAAATTTAACTTTTTAGTTGGAATCTTCCTTATCTTTTTAAATCTTTTTTAAATTTGTTTTAAAGATTAAAAACTTTGTTAAAAACTTATTCTTTTTGTTGAAGATTCATCTTCTTGATTAGAAATTTAACTACTGTCTTGAAAATTTTTATTTTTTATTGAAATGTCAAGTACTAAATTTTCGGTTGAGAAGTTGAATCTTTTTTGTTTGAAAATCAATCTTTTTCACTTGAAAATTTAACTTTTTGGTTGGAATCTTCATTATCTTTGTTAATCTTTTTTGAATTTGTTTGAAAGATCAACTAATTTGTTCAAAATTTATTCATTTTGTTGATGATTCATCTTCTCGATTAGAAATTTAACTGCTTTCTTGAAAATTCATTTTTATTTTTTGAAGATTCATCTTCTCGATTGGAAATTTAACTACTTTCTTGAAAATTTTTATTTGTTGTTGAAATATCAATCTTTTTTACTTGAAAAGTAATCTTTTTGGTTGAAAATTCCTTCTTTATGTTGAGGGTTCATCTCCTTGATTATTAAATTAACTTTTTTGTTGAAAATCCATGCATTTAAATATTATCCTAATATTAAGTAACTAATCTCTACTGATGTCTTTACTCCAGCAAGAATACAAAATGATAATTTTCTTCTACTTCTAGAATTAGGTGACTTGTACCTGGTTCAAAAGAAGAAGAAGAACGAACACGATCTTGAAGAGGTTTTCCTAATAGTGACTCCCGAGTAAGTTTCTCTCCTATAAAAATTTCTTTTTTTTCTAAGTGCTTTTCTAAAATTGTAATTTATACTCAGAGAGGTGATTGAACGGGATTCTATAACTGGAAGAATGAAATTTCGTTGGTCAACCGATACAGTTTTATCTTGTGTTATGGGTAGAGGAACATCAACAACAGTCGATATTATTTTTGATACGGCACGTAAAGATAGACAAAACAGAACATATCTCGTAGAAACAGACGAGGCAAAAGTGAGTTAGCTTTGAAAAAATAATAAACCATAATTTAATGAATTAATAAATTAACGAAATATAATTGTTGCAGAAAATAGTCAAGACTTTGAGTGAAACGATAAGATCGAGATCCATTGAGTTGAAGGTCTTCAAGTGTATAAAGTGCTCAACGCATTTTTCTCATGACACGGAAATTTCAACCACATCCATTCTGCCTGGTTTGATATTTTTTATCATTATTATTTTTATCAATAGAGGGATCACAGATTGCCCCTCTCCCTTTTTTTTACCTAATCCCCCCTTTTGCCCCAAAAAGAGGATTTGAAAAGATTTTTTTTTATTTATACCAATTAAAAATAATGCCTAAATAATTTATTTTCAAATTTTGTAGATTCTGAGGACGTCTGAACGATAAATCAATTCCGCATTTTCAAATAAAATTTTTTTATTCAATTATTATATTATATTTACAATGATTTATATTCCTCAGATTTCGATTAAAATTATTGCATTTTTTATAAAATAGATAAATTTTTAACCAAATAATTGAACTTTCAATCAAAAAGATGAATTTTCAAAAAAACGGATGAATTTTTAAGAAAGTAGTTTATTTTAAATCAAAAACAGTCGAATCAACCAAAAAGACGAGATTTGCACAAAATAGGTGAATTATTTATCCAAGTATTCGAATTTTCTATAAAAAAATGAAAAAATTTGTAACCAAGAAGATTCCTTTTCTACGAAAAAAGAACAATTTTCCGCAAAATACATAAATCTTCAACAAAAAAGTTACGTTTTTAATGAAAAAATATTTTATTTTAAATAAAAAACAGTTGAATTCAGCCAAATAAGACGAATTTTTTAACAAAAGATTAAATTATTCTTCCAAAAAAATCAATTTTTAATGCAGAAGATTAATTTTGTACCAAAAAATATAAATTTTCAACTAAAAAAGATCAACTTTCAACCAAATAGTTGAATTTGCAACGAAAAAGATCAATTTTCAAGAAAATAGTTAAATTCTTAATCAAGAAGTTGAATCTTTGGAAGTTCAATCAACCAGTAAGGCGAAATTTCAACAAAGTAGATGAGTTATTTAACCAAATTATGGAATTTTCAATCAAAATTATTGTAAGCACGGAGATTAATTTTCTACGAAAAAACGATTTTCCCACAAAATACATCAATCTTTAACAAAAAATTAAAATTTTCAAGTAAAAAGATTAATTTCAAAAGTAGTTGGGTGAATTTTCAAAAGGAAAAGACAAATTTTCTACAGACCCGTTACATTTTCTACCGAAGATTAATTTTTAAACAAAGAAGATGTTAAGCAATAAGATTCGTTTTCTATCAGAAAGACGAATTTGTCCCAAAATACATGTCTTTTTAACCAAATAGTTGAAGTTTTGACTAAAAAAGTTTAATTTTCAAACAAAAAGATGAATTTTCAACAAAATAGATAAATTGTGTATCCAAATAGTGGAATTTTTAACCAAAAATTCAAATTTTCAACCAAGAAGATTCATTTTTGATCAGAAAGACAAATTTGTCACAAAGTGCATGCATTTTTAAATAATAAGTTAAAATTTTAACTAGAGAAGATTAACTTTTATACAAAGAAGATGAATTTTTAACAAAATAAATCAATTGTGTATACAAACAGTGGAATTTTTAACAAAAAATTCAAATTTTGAACCAAGAAGATTCATTTTCGATCAGAGAGACAAATTTGTCACAAACTACATGCATTTAAAAAAAATTAGTTAAAATTTTAACTAAAGAAGATTAATTTTCAAACAAAAAAGATGAATTTTCACCAAAATAGATGAATTGTGTATCAAAACAGTGGAAATTGTAACCAAAAATATAAATTGTCAAGCAATAAGATTCGTTTTCTACCAGAAAGACGAATTTGTCCCAAAATACATGTCTTTTTAACCAAATAGTTGAAGTTTTGACTAAAAAAGTTTAATTTT
>JAAAKG020084324.1:0-16648 GCA_010014905.2 Druon quercuslanigerum | reverse complement strand
CGTTATCGAATTTTCGGCACCAGCTGACAAAAACATCATAGTCAAGGAGAATGAAAAGAAAGAGAGGTATAGAGACCATGTAAGGGAGTTGCGACGATTGTATCCAAAATATTCTGTTAAATTAATCCTCCTTATTATTTTCGCTCTTAGAGGTGCCAAGCTTTCACTAGTTAATAACCTAAATAGCATCCTTGCGTGTAAACAATATGCTAAAACTCTTGCGAGAAAAATGCAGAATGCGGTCGTCGTTGGGTGGATCCGTGTCCTTAGGGTGCACGAGACTTTTGCCGGATCGCCGTATATTGGCACCCGGTCCCGGCTTTTTTGTGGTTTATTTGTGCTATTCTATTGTACAAGTTGACTTTGATTGAGTTTATGTTCTTAAGGTTGCTTTCTAAATCGAATCCTCTTTTTCTGGTCACAGAGTTAATTACACAGTTCGGCTTATTCCTCACAAGAATCGGACCCGGCAATTTGAAATTCGAAGACACACGTTTCCTCGCGATGCACCAATTTATGTGAAAGGAAAACATCAGATTCTTTCGCCTATGCAAAACGGAGTACAAACTATGCTAACGACGTCCAATGGTGACATTTTTGCAATACTGGAGAGAAAAAATACAGTCTTGCGTGGGATATATACAACAAGAGGTAGAACTCAAATACGGGTGAAAATAAATATTTACAGCGGCGAGATTCAAGATATGACCAAAGAAGAAATGGACGAATCACCTTCAGGCAAACGCCACCCAATATCAAGGGATTTTGAAAGAATAATGGTAGAAGAATTTCGGTCTTAACATTAATCAAATTTTTTCCTTACTTTGAAACTTAAATAATTGGGTGGTCTCAAAACTTCGTTTGCAAAATTTTCTGGCATCCTCAATTTCTTCATTGAAGTGAAAAACGAATTAAAGAAGATAAGGAGGAGTTCCATTTTAATTTTTAAATAAAAATAGTCATTTTTCTACTTTTTTGACTATAATCTAAGACCAGCGATGTTTAAAGTTTCCTTGTACGCTTCTTGCTTTCTTTTGTGGGCCATCTAATTTGATCATTCCACCATTCATTATCAGACGTTCTTCCTACAATCGCAGTACCACACACTTCGGTCGCTTTTTTAACAATTGTATCCCCTCGTATCTTTCAATAGCTCTCTTAGTCTTGTATCCACGCTAAGAAAGCCAATTATACTTTGGCTATTTCCTTCACACCAGGTATACATCTGGAGTATTTAATGTATAAGCTAAGTATTTGTAATAAAGAAGCTCTTTTATAAACAAAAAAATTCTAATCGGTCTCCGTTATAATTTGTCCTTCGATCCCTAAAATTGCTTGGTACTGTTTGTGTATCCTGAGCTTGAATGCCCCCCTCCATTTATTCATATCTACGAGCAAAATTATTCTTTCACTATGATCAAAAATATTTATTGTATCATTAAACGTGTCTTAGAAGGCTTCTTTAACTTCTCTCTGATCACTATTAACTGGGGCCTAGCACGTTATGATAAATAGTCTTCTAATTTCTACTTCCATTCTAGCCCACAAAAATTTTGGAGAGCCAAAATCATGATATCTAAAATGCTGGCTTAACTCTTGCATTTATAATCAAAAAATTTTTTCACTAATTTTATAATTAAAGGTTAAATCACTTAAACTGCAATTTTGCAATTGTGTATTATCTTTCCTTACAGCTCCTTTGGCTGTAACGAGCACAATTTCATCACGTATTTCGTGCTTTGTACTTGATTTAGTCTAGAGTGCGAACTTTTCTGCATTCAGTTGAACTCCATTATGTCACATGATTATTATATTACGATTTAATTGTTATAATATACAAATTTTAAATTTCATGGTTGCTTCAATATTTGTTCCTTATTTGGTATTTTTTTTAAATTCTTAGCTGCTCTAAAAAATGTATCATTTTTCTAAGAACGTAATCTGTTTATTTTCAATTTCCGTTTTCATTATATTGACAAAAATTACACATCCTATCTAACAGTGCTCCATTTAAAAGTGTTCAACAACTTATTTATATATACTTTTTTGTTCGATAATATCTGTCCATTTATGGTTTTCATAGCTTGTGCCTTTTGACCCTGTTAACTGCAAAATGGGGGATGGGAATGCCTCTAGCGCATCTGCTAAAGGTTGGAAATATTGCTCGTATAATAAATCATACATAGCAAGAATGTAGTTTCAAAAGCAGACATGATATAGAACGGTAGAGTTTTAAAAAACTGCGATTTTGAAAAGAGGTTAACAACGGGGTTTTGAACTTGAATCAGGATCGCCAGAAAGGCTCACCGGTGACCTTGAATCAATTTGCGAGCAATAACAACGCTTTTTCATTTGCCTGGACAAGCCAGGATATCGTTTTGTTAATCAAGTGATAAATATAGAAAATCCATCCTTTTACCACAATGTTGGCTATTTCGTTATCCATACTTACTTTGAGCCGTATCTTGTTAAGAAAAGTGTCCTGAGTTCGCACTTGCAAGCAAATTATTCAAAAATTCACAACATTGTCGAAATTGAAAAAGCGTTTATAAAAAATAAATTAAAAGTTAAATGACAATCGAAAATCAGGAATATGTATTCCAAATGTTACCCAAACAATTTCCCATTTCACAAAATAGAGTTTAGCTAGCACAGGCATATACATACAGGTGACATACATCTCACATTCCCCCTGTCAATTTGAAAGAATTTATCGCAATCCCGCCTGAAGCACGAACAGGTGCACAATTCTCTCATTTGCTCAAAGGTAAAAAAAAAAGCCTAAACGCTTCGCGGCTCACTTTAGAATTCTTAAACCTAGGGGTACTAAGCAAAGAAGAAAAAGACAATATTTTGTTTATACTAGGCGATGACATGTATTAATTTCACCTGCCTACTGACAAGTTAGGTTTAATATTCCATGCTTAGGGTAACACATGCTGAAGGATGGTGATCGTTTACCGTGCACTAAATCAGCAAACTGGCGGTGATGCATATCCTCTCAACAAGAACACTGATATTCCCCTTTAACTCGGTGGTGTACGGTATTTGTCCGTTCTCGACTTTACCTTTGTAACAGATCATTGCCCTAAGTTTGACTTTATAGTTTTTAAAACCCAGTTTTCCGTCTGTTTACAATCCACAATTTCAGCGGGCCGAAAACTGAGATCCCCATTAGGTCGCTTGGAAGCTGCTGGGCTCTCCCTTCAGTCAGAAAAATGCCAAATCTTGCAAAATATTGCACTTATTTTGCTTACTTAATCACTGAAACTGGTGAAAAGTCTGATCTATGGAAAATAGACACCCTAAAAATGTTCTTATTCCAAAAACCCGTACGAATATTAAAAAAATTTTAGGGTGAGTAGGATATTAACGCTGATTCAACCCTGATTTTTCCAAAGCGACACAATCCTCTCCTGAAGAAAGAAGTTTCATGTAAATGGACTTCTGGGCAAAAAATCGCTGTTCGACCCACTTTATGATAGGATCTGGTTCCAAACAATTCTTTCATACCTGGAATTTGAAAAATTATTTCTCGTAACAGCCAAAGAACAGTGGGAAAAAGCACCTTTTGACAATGTTTTTGCAATGTGGGTCATTGCAGTTCTTAACGAATTTTGATGTTTTTTTAGGACTGACTGTAAGGCATCCAAGTATAACGAGCAACTGCGAAAATTTTATTTCCAATCATCCGAATTTGTTATTTACGTAATAATTATTTAAACATAATTTTCAGTGGGTAAAAAATTATTAATAATGTTATAGACAAATTAACTATCAAAAGTTATTTTTTCATGATTCGCAATGATTACAGAATTCTAAACGTTAGGTTTTTTATAAAGTGTCACACGTAATGATGTTCGCTTACAATGAGCATCATTTAAGTTTTTTTTTGTGAAACCAACTTAAAATGTTTTGCCAAAGACTTCTTGCTATCATATTTTTTATAGTAAAAAAAGTCCTAATTACCTAAACAATTTTTAAAAAGAAATGCCCATTTTGACCATTTTTTTATTAATAAGCTTGAGTTTTTTGCGGCATTAATTCGAAATGTCTTGCAAAAGTCCCTTTTCTGTCACATTCTTAATAGTAAAAGATACTGATAAGTATTTAAACAGTTTAAAAAACTAAACATTCTGACTATTTTTCATGGATGGGTTTTATTTATTTCGGAACCAATGCGAAAATGCTTGCAAAAGATTCTTTGGTGTCATATTTTAAATAGTGACAGAAACTGGTCACTATTAAAACGATTTTCATTAACTAATGTACATATGATAGCAAGGAGTCTTTAACGAAGCATTTGAAGTTGATTCCGCTACCTCTGTTAACGAATCCACTGGTTGCGTTTCCTACACGCTAGTTTCGACTGAGAGGTACGATTTCCCACTAGCATCTCTAGTGAAGAAGTACCACAGACATATGTCCAATATGTATCTAAGCTCTTAAAGTATAATCGGCGATACAAATGCCGAAGTGATATGAATTGACAAAAAAGGAAAGATTGTGCGCATAGGTAAATTGAAATTCGCGGATCTCCCCGCCACAATCAATGAAAATGCCGGAATCCAAGATAGAAATAATTTTTAATCAAGAAAATTCATATGGAAGTGGCTATAATAAGTATTCTCTCCGCGACGTTCCAAAGTGTCCAGTAGTGTTTCTTCTGCAACACATTCTTTGAGGATTATCTCGTTGCTCACTTTGTCCGTCAAAGTTTTACCGCCTAATATGTGCAGGAATTTCATGATAATCGCGTCAGTTTTACTCTTATCCTTGCCTTGATAGGTAATAAATATCAGTGAGATAGATTTATAACTAAAATTATGTGCATTTTTAAAATAGATGTAGATTTTAAACTTATGATTTCGCCCTGAGTATGATATAAAATTGAATATCAATTTCAACGAAATCTGTTATTGTACTTTCTAGTGTCAGAACAAACACTAATGAAGCGTAAATATCTGAGCAGAGCACCTTGAGCCTGATTATCTCCGAGATAACGAATATAACACATTAAATGTTATCTAATAAAGAACTATATTATTCATTAGTTTATTTGTCAATCCAAGTCTTCATCTATAGTTCAATTATTCACTTTTCCAATATCAAAAAATGATGATTATTTCTTCTCTTGTACTGTCCATAGCGGTCATCTTCAATTCTATTGGTAAATATAATGATATAATATGTCTATTATTTTATGAACACTTTTGAGCTACACGAAAATAAAAACTCTTGCGAATAATTCTATATCCACAATGTGTGTAGTAAACGATAATGGAATTTAAAACGTGCCTGGATTGATAAGGAATTCGTATCAGATGTGCGCGTACATATAGAGGGTGATTTTTTAACTTGAAACTTTTAAATATCTCGAAAAATAGGCACTCGATGAAAAAATTTTATGAATCAAAATTCACTTATTTGGAGGGGTACAAAAACTGATTTTTAAACGGATTTACCCTGTTTGAATAAATTAAAAACAAGAAAAATGTCTAAGAAAAATCATACGCATTTTTATCCAAAGAATCCGAATATGCATTAAAAAATACGGGTTTCCATTCAAGATTTCGAACTTGCCTCTAACCCTACCCTAGGGGGCTGTGTGGGGGAGTTAATTTTAACATCAGTGTATAAACTCCTCAGATATATTAAATTTTGATAATTAATATTTTTTCATAGAGAGCCTATTTTGCGAGATATTTGAAAGTTTCAAGTTGAAATAATTGCCCTTGCATGTTTGACCAAAAAAGTGAATGCACGAGGAAAAAGTTTTATGCCTGTTTTTTCATTGTTGTACAGGCGTCGCTAATAAATCGCAGTTTTTTTACACTAGCTGACTCTTTTTGAGTTAATTTTTTTATTATTTGGTGTTTGAAAAAACACTTCTTTTGTTTTTAAAGTTTTTTGTGCCAATCTCTTGTGCAACTTGACTTTGGTTGTGTTTATGTTCTTAAATATTTTTTCTAAATCAAATCCTCTCTCTCTCTCTCTCTCTCTGGTCACAGAGTTAATTTCACAGTTCGACTGCCTACCTAATGGTGAACCCATTCCTGGTGCTTCTCGCATCGGACCTTCTGAATCTTCTGCCTGGCACCATTCTCCGTATTCTCCTAACAGGTCTGCTCCTCCTGCAGAATCTTCTCCTTGTGCCAGGTCAAGATCTCCTACTGCAACTCATTTTTCTTCCCGCGTGGCTGGACCTAGACTTGAAGAATTTAGATCAGTTCGGCTTATTCCCCACAAGAATCGAACCCGGCGATTCAAAATTCGAAGATACACTTTTCCCCGTGATGCACCAATTCAAGTGAAAGGAAATTATTCGAACTATCTGCCTGTGCCAACCGGAAAACAAAATGTGTTAACTACGTCCAATGGTGACATTTTTGCTATACTGAAGGCGAATAATACACTTCTGCGTGGAATATATACAACCAGACATAGAATTCAAATACGAGTAAAAATAAATATTTACAGCGGCGAGATTCAAGATATGAGCAGAGAAGAAATTGACGAATCACCTTTAGGAAACCACCGTCCAATATCAAGGAATTTTGAACGAATAATGGTAGCAGACTATCGGTCTCAACATTAATCAAATTTTTTCCTTAATATAAAACTTAAATAATTGGGTGGCCTCAAAACTTCATTTGCAAAATTTCTTCTGGCATCTGTGATTTTTTTTATAAACAACTTTTTTTCCTTACCCAATATCGCATTTTTTACGATAGAAATAACACAATTCCCGATTACAATTTGTTTCTTTATTTTAACCAAAAAGATCACTTTTTAACAAGAAACTCTTTTCTCAGGAACAAATAATTCAAAAATAGCGGGATTTCTAGCCAAGCAGTTGAATTTCAATAAAAAATAGGGGAATTGTTTAATAGCCTAGTGTTAACTTAAAGAAGATTATACCTCATCTTGCAATATACTAACAAAGTTTTTAACAAAGAAAATAAGTTTTATAGCAAAAAATCGGAGTTTCTTAATTGGGTTCTAGTGATTTAATTTGCATTGAAGTAAAAAATAAATTCAAGAAGAAAAGGGGGAGCTTCATTTTAATTTAAATATTTTTAAATCAGATTTGAAACCGTTTACTATAAAAGCCCTTAAATTTTCTTTAGTTAAAATAATGCATTCCTTCAATGATTAAAATAGCAACTTTCATTGTCTTTTTTTTCTCGAAAGCAAAAGATCTGCAGCAATTTACAGGCTAAATTTTAAATCAGTATGCAAAAATTTATTTTAAACGTGTGTCGAATAGAAAATATGATATGTGTGAGGCCGTGGTTTTCGATTATCGAAATTTGGTATAAAAATCGCTAGCATCATCATAGAATTTCAAGGTAAAAAGAAATTTTTACACTTTCTTAATATTTTTCCTATCTTCGCTAAGGAATCACCATCCATTAAAAGAAATTCATTCTTTTAAGATGTTTTTATCAAAAATTCTATGATTTTAAACCAAAATTTGTAATAGCGCTCTTGGTATGACGTCTTTTACGTGCTTTAAATTCTTCAAAGGATTTTAATTGATTTCAAATATTGTAAAGGTTTTCAAAAATGTCAAAATGATTACACAAAGTACTTTAAGATTTTTGAAGATTTTAAAATATTTGAAATATATCATAGAAATTACAATTATTACAGAAATATGTACTTACGTATATACTAATAAATGCATAAAAACCTGTTTTTTAGATTCAGTGGGCCTCAAAACGTAGGGGGTCAAATTTTACACATGTCTAGTAGTAGTTTTTCCGTGATTGATTATCGATAAATCTATAACTTGTAGATAAAATCGAACTGTGTATTTTTAAAAAGCTAAGAAAAGCTCGAAATATAATTCTTTTAAGAAAAATTTTCGATCGACCATATTTCAGATTAAATCAGATGTAAGAAATTTTACACAGAAAATCGCAGATCCTACAATGAACACCGAAATCGCTGTTCAATTGAGTTTCAAAAATTTTTAGTCACACAGATTCATTACGATAATCTAGGGGAAAATCATAATTTAGAGACTGTTTTCGCTCATTCACAGCAACGTGGAGTGTTGTTCATAAGCAGGTAAGTTATAATGATAATTATCTAACTTTTAATTTCCTTCTATTTGCTAGACAGTATTAGTATTGTCAAATAAAATTGTACTTAGCGTAGCATAATCAGCCACTAAATAAGGAATTTTTACTTCAATCACCAACTAACTGGACTTTGTAGATTGCTGAGGAAATAAACAAAAGGGACCAAATACATGTGGTTCAGTTCATGTTTGCCCTATTTTGCTACTATCTTCGTAAAACCTACATTTATTTATATAAGGGTCTTTGAAAATTAGTATTTATTTTTAAATTACTATTTCATAAAATAACAAAATGATGATAATTAATATTAATTACAAACTTATTACAGAAATAAATTTTTGTTCCATGCATTTGGTCCATTGTTTCGCCCCTAGTTTCTAATGCAGTAAAGTTTTGCAGGGTGAAACTTTGAAAATTCTATTTTTCAAGAAAACTAAAAAAGCTTAAATAACAATCTTTTAGGGCTTTCAAAAAGGAACGATTTTCTTATTGTGACTTTTTTCATGTAGGGCGTTGTATGGTTGAAAATGTTCATTTTCCTTTTTTTAATTTTTTTAATTGCCATATCTCAAATAATTTTCTTTTATTTAAAAAGAGCTTACATGATATATATAGACGCATATAGAGATATGCGGTAAAAAACATACGATTAAAAATATTAACCTTGTTATATTACGTGTGCAAATATTTTAATCTAGGCGAAAAACATTGTTGAATAAAATGTTATTGTAGCTTTTGTCTTGTCGCCAAAACGTTAATTTGCTTATTTTTATTATATTTTTACTGCAAGAGTTCCTTACGAAACGTGTAGATCCTTTTCAGTTAAAAATTTTTTGTCTTTTCAATTTTATCGTTTTTGTTGTCGTTTTTTCAAAAATGTAATTTTTCAATTAGGATCTTATTTGCTATGATTAAAAAAATTTACTACTTCATTGTGTTTACACTCTCTGCTTTTTAACGAATATGATACTCTTCACATAAATATTAAATGTATTCTTATAAACAGCCCTTATACTATCTTACGAAACTATTTGTTATATAATGCCTTTAATTATTACTTTTATTTGTAAACGCTTGCAACTTTGCCTTTGGCTTTCATTTTGTTTAACCTATAACAATTTAAAAATTTGACTTTATTCAGCGACCCTGTTTTCTACATTACCTTCTTTCGGTTTAATTTTTTGGCCTTTTTTCTACTCTCTGCAGCAAGCTCTCTCTCTCTCTCTTTTGCTCTCTCTCAGATCTTGCAAACCACTTCTCGCCCTGACTATTATCATTTAGAATCCATGTAATTTTGTTTGTTGTACTCTCTCGGCTTCCAAAAATTCTCTTCTTCAGTAATCTAATACCTACGTGCTTTCAATTTCTCTTCCACTCTATTCTATTTGCTCTCCTTTTCCATCTCTTTCAGGTTTTCTGGTTCCTTCTGCTGTTTGACCAGTCTATACCAACTGTTGTACCTTAAATCTGTAATGTTTTCTATCGTTTTTCTTCTAGCCTTGTTTTCATCTCTTTCTCTACTTCTTCCCACTCTCTACCCCTCACTTGTATACCACATCCCCACCTCATTTAATATCTGTCATCCTTCCATTTAAAACGTCTGCCCTTTTTTATCCTTTCTTTTAGTTTTTATAATTTATCTTCAAATTTCTAGGTTCTTTTTACTTGCCTGGACACGATGTTTTCTTGTCATATTTCTTCTTTTAGCATATAACCTGGGAAACTTTAAGTCACTCCCAAAACTCATATCAAAAACCATACCGTCCCTGTCGTGTTTCTTTTAATCTTTGCAATCGCCTTATTTACCTCATTACTACTATTCCAATCTTTCAATCGGATTTCTTTATTTACACAATTCCTTCCTCCTCTTTCCCTACTTATTATTTCCCATTCTTTCCTTTCTATACCGCTTTCTTTGCCTTTTCTCTGTGCCTTTCTTTTTTCTCCTGTCTTTTCACCTTTATCATTCTTTGTTGCTCTGGCTGCCTCCTGTTGAGTTTATTCCATTATACCTCTTTCCTTACCTTATCAATCCCTCATTTTAGTTTTTCCAGTAGCCTGTCTACTTCTTTCTCTTCCAAACCCTCTATCTCCTAATGTTCTATTTTTTCTCAAAATTATCTAAACTTTTCCTTCCCTTCTGCTGCCTATTTAATATTTCTCTTTCTTTTTTTATTCTCTCTTCTCCGTAACGTGATTGAGGCCATCACATCCCATTTTAACGATTACGGAATGGTTTTCTGATCCTACAATGTTGACAATGTTCATTATGTTTTTAAAAAAAATTTTTAAAGTCAGAGGGATAAATTATTCGACTTTTTGTGTAATTAAAATCGCCGTACCTGAAACATGTAAATCTTAAAAAAATAACTAGCTCACTAAGTTGATTAATCTGATTAATCCTTAAAAAGTGATCGTGCCTCTGTACACACAGTCGTACAGAAAGACAGGCACTTTGATAAAATAGTTTGTTTTCTGACCCAGAGGTTGAAAGAACGTGTAAATTTGATAAAAAACGACAATAAACGATGATACCGAATGCCTTCTCATTAGTATGAGAATGTAATAATGTTGCTATAAGTTACACACGCCTCTAAACATTTATTGCAGATAGTTACTGAAAAATTTAAAAATCCGTTAATGATTGGATGCTGTATATAAAGAAATTTAAATAGTGTGTTCTGGATTTTGAGCAGTATGCTTTGCTCGAGAATAAGTGCTGTTTAGTAATTGGAATGTAATGAAGTACAGAAAACGAAAATTTCGGAAATGATTTTAACTTCAACTAAGATTAATGGAATAACAAATCTGTTTTTAAATTAGAAATTATAAATCCATTTTACAACTTCCCTGTTTTAGTTCAAAATTTTTCGAAAAGTTTTAACATCTTTATAAATCTCTAAGAGTCGTTTGAAATCGTCAAATCTTTTAGGCTCTTTTAAATTCACCGAAAAAAATTAATTGTATTGATATTCAATGCAAAAATTTATATACATGTCAATATACATTCTCACGAATTCAGTAATTTGTCATTTGTTTTCTTATTACTGGCTTTAATATTTCTCAAAATGTAAATTGTTTATTTTCAAGGTCAGTTTTCACTATATTGACAAAAATTATACACCCTGTCAAAAAATAGTTTAACACGATATACAACAAATTCTTTATAGATTCTTTTTCGCTAAATAATAATGTGTCCATTTATGGTTTCCTTAGCTTGTGTCGTTTGACCATGTAAATTGCAAAATGGGAGATGGAAAATCCTCTACCCCATCTGCCAAAGGTTGTCAATATTGCTCCTATAATAAATCATACACAGCAAGAATGTCGTCTCAAAAACAGACATGATATAGAACGGCCGGGTCTTAAAAAACTGAAATTTGGAAATGGGGTTAACAACGGGGCTTTTAACTCGAATCAAGATAACAAAAAAGACCTTGAATGACTGTGACCTTGAATCAAATGGCTAGCCCGAACAACGCGTTTTCGTTTGCCTTGAAAAGTCAGGTTATCAGTTTGTTAATCCAGTCATGAATTTAGAAAATACATTCTGTTACTATAATTTTAGCCATGTTTTACTATTAAATTAGAGAACCTGAGTCAAGGTTCCTTGAAAAGAATAAATTCCAGCTCAGGCATCTTCATGGGTGAGTTTATCGTCACGATGACTAATAATATTGTAAAGTGCTTTGCTATAAACTCTACCACCGTTGACGTACATCCCACATTCTCCCTGTCAGTTTGGAAGAATTTGTCGCAATCAATATTTTGTTAACACTAGGTGATTACATGTGTCAATTTCACCTGCCTACTGACAAGTTAGGTTCAACGAATGTCGCGTCCAATCTAATAATTAACACTCACAAATACCCCTTAAACCAAAAACAATACCGCTACCCCGAGATTCTCAAAAATGAAATAAAATTCAAAAAAAGACCTAACTAAAAACGGTATCGTTCGACTGTCTTTCTCTCTCTATAATTGACTCACGTGGGTTATGCCTAAGACAACGGTCGCTCAGGGTAACAAAATTTGGAGGATGGTAATCGATTACTTTGCACTATGTCAGCAAAACAGCGGTCATGCATATCCCCTCCCAACAACACCGATATTCTTTATCAACTCGGTGGTGCACTATATTTGTCCGTTTTCGACTTGACTTTCGGATTTCATCAGATTTCCATGCATTCTAATTCCATAGCCAAAAGTGCGCCCACAATCCACAAGTTCAGCTAGCCGTAAACTAAGATCCCCATTAGGTCGCTTAAAAAATGCTGGGCTCTCCCTTCAGTCAGAAAGTTGCCAAATCTTAAAAACCAAGTCACTTATCTTAATTTCGTAATCACTAAAACTTGCGTAGAGTCTGAAATATTTTCCAATTCCAAACACCCGCACGAATATTAAACAATTTTTAGGGTAAGTAGGCTATTAAAGCTGATTTATACCTGATTTTTCCAAAGTGGCCAAGCCACTTAATCAACTTCTAAAGGAAGAACTTTTATTTGAATAGTCTTTTGTGCAACAAATCGCTGTTTGATCCACTTTTTGATCGGATCTGGTCCCATCCAATTCTTCCTTACCTGGACTTTGAAACACCAGTCTTCGTTACAGCCGACGCACAGTGGGAAAACCAAACTTTTTTGCACAAACATAGGTCGACATTATAATTCTTAACGGATTATGTTTAACAGAAATTTGTTGTTTAACAAGAAAGTAACAACTTTGTGTTGCTAAAGTTTTCCGCGATACCATTTTTTCTAAGACTTTCAAATTCACTTAAAAAAGGTCATAAAATAATGTAATAGCTCTTTTAAAAATAATTTATAGTGGGTGATAATGTTATAATCAAATTAATTATTTAAAGTCATTTTTTCATGATTCGCAATGATTAGCTAATTGTAACGGATAGCTTTTTCATAAAGTGTCACACGTAATGATGTGCGCTCACAATAAGTTAGGAATAGATAAGGATTTAAATTATTTAAGCTTGATTTTGTTGTGAAATCAATTTACAATGTTTTGTCAAAAACTCTTTGCTATTATATTTTTTATAGTGACCGAAAAGTCCTAATCATTTAAACAATTTTTAGAAACAAATGCACATTTTGACCCTATTTTTATAATAGGATTGGAGATTCTTTGCTGACACATTTTTAATGGTGACAAAAAATGATAAGTGTTTAAACAACCTATTAAAAAATTAACATTTAGACCTTTTTTACATGAAAACGTTTTATTTTTTTTTGGAATCAACGCAAAATGTTTTGCAAGAGACTCTTCGGTGTCATATTTTAAATAGTGACAGAAACTGGTAACTATTTGAACAATTTTATTAAATAAATGCACATATGATAGAAACAAGCCTTTGGAAAATCATTTGCAGTTGATTCCGCTGAAAAACTAAAGCATTTTCAGAAAAAAATATTCAAAATATGCATTTGTTTATAAAAATTGCATAAATAATTGTCAGTTATTAGCTAGTCTTAACTTATTGTAAGCGCACATCATTATCTGTAATAGTTTATGCAAAATCTGCGGGTCAAAATAAACTAATCATTGCCAATTACGAAACAAAACTTTTGCGTAAACGTAAGCGATATAATTTTATTATTTTAAAACTTTAACATAAAAGATGATATAAACTTAAATATCATTGCCGTTAAAATATCATTTTAACGAAATCAGTTATCATACTTTGTATTATTAGAGCAAATACTAATGAAGTGTTAATATCTGATTAGAGCACCTTGAAGCCGATTATCTCTGAGATAACGAAGAGACCACATTATATGCTTTCTAATAATGAACTATAATATTCATTAGATAAATTGTCAATTCTAGCCTTCGTCTATAGTTTAATTATTCTCTTTTCCAATTACAAAAAATGAGGATTGTTTCTTCTTTTGTACTGTCCATGGCGGTTATCTTCAATACTTTTGGTTAATATCATAATACAATTTATTCATGATTTCTTTAACACTCTTGAGCTTTACGAAAATAAAAATTTGTGCGGTTAATTCATATCAACAATGTGTGATAAGCGATCATGGAATTCAAAACGTTCCTCCATTGATAGGGAATTTGTATTAGATGTGCGCGTACATATATATGAATAATCAAAAAAGTTACCTTCTTAATAAAACCATAGTGAAACTATTAACAATATTTAATTAATTAATTCAGTTGGCCTTGCGTGTTTGACCAAAAGAGTTAATCCACAAGGAAAACGTGTTCTGCCTGTTTTTCCATTGTTGTAAAAGTGTCCCTAATGAGTCGAAGTTTTTTTTACACAAGTTGAGTATTTTCGAGTGAATTTTTCTTTTATTCGGTGTTTGAAAAAAACAGTTCTTATGTTCTTAAGGCTTTTTTTTTAATCGAATCCTCTTTTTCTGGTCACAGACTTAAGTTCACAGTTCGACTGCTTACCTAATGGCGAACCTATTCCCAATTCATCTGGTCGTGGACCTTCTGACTCTTCTGCCAGGCAACTATCTCCGTCTTCTCTAGGCAGGTCGTCTTCTCTAGTCAGGTCTTCTCCTCCTGCCGAATCTTCTCTTCGTGCTAGGTCTAGATCTCGTACTGCAACTTCCTTTTTTGCCCGTGTGGCTGGGCCTAGACTTGAAGAACTGAGATCAGTCCGGCTTATTCCCAACACGAATCGGACCCGCCGATTTGAAATTCGAAGACACACTTTTCCTCGCGATGCACCAATCCAAGTGAAAGGAAAGCATTCGAACTTTCTGCCTGTGCCAACCGCAAAACAAAGTGTGTTAACTACGTCCAATGGTGACATTTTTGCTATACTGGAGGCAAATAATACCGTCCTACGTGGAATATATACAAGAAGGGGTAGAAGTCGAAAACGGGTGAAAATAAATATTGACAGCGGCAAGATTCAAGATATGAGCAGAGAAGAAATGGACGAATCACCCTTAGGCTACCTCCACCCTATATCAAGGAATTTTGAAAGAATAATGGTAGAAGACTTTTAGTCTCGACATTAATCAAATTTTAACCGCAAATGTTGAAAGAAAATAATTTTATTCTTGTAACAGTTCTAACATCGAATCTTTCGCAATGGAAATACAACACTTCCCGAATTAATTTTTTTCTTTCTTTCAACCAAGAAGATCACTTTTTAGCAAAAATACTTTTCTCAGCAACAAAATAATTTGAAAATAGCGAAACTTTTAACCATGGAGTTGAGTTTTAAGAAAAAATGGTCGGATTTAAAAAAAAAATTAAATTTTTCACAACAGCAGTAGCTGATCTAAAAATTTAACAATATTAACAGCATGACCTAGTGTTAACTGAAAGAAGACTTTACCTTATCCAGAAATATATTAGCACACCTTTAAATAAAAAAATAAGTTTTATCACAAATAATTTGAGTTTTTTATTGGGTACTATTGATTAAGTTCGCATTCAAGTGATAAAGGAATTAAAGAAGAAAAGAAAAATTTCCATTTTAATTTCTATATTTAAAAATCAGAGTAGGAAAAATGTACCATTAAAGTCCTTTAATACCACAAATGATGATATTTTCTTTAAATAAAATAATGCATTCCTTCAATGATTTAAATAGCAACTTTCATCGTGTTTTCCTCAAAATCACAAGATCTGCCATAATTTACAGGCTAAATTTCAAATTAGTATGCAAAAATCAACTTAAAAACGTATGTATAATAAGAGATATGATATATGTAACACCGTGGTTTTCGATGAACGCTCTTGGTGCGACGTCTTCTACGAGCTTCAGAGTATGCAGAAGGATTTCAGTTGACTTTAAATATTTCAAAATACTTTAAAAATGTTTAAATGATTTCACAAATTACTTAAAGATTTTTGAAAAGTTTAAAACATTTCAAATATATCTCAGAAATAACAAATATGCACAGAAATATGTACATATATATATATACAAATCAATATTTAAAAATCTGTTTTGTAGTTTCAGAAGGTCTCGAAACGTGAACATGTTAACAAAAAGAAGTGGAGGGGGTCAAATTTTACACATATTTAGTACCTTCCGTGACGCGAATCTAAAACATATTAATCAATTTCTGCAGCTTTTGTATGCTTAATATTTAGATCTTCAAACAAAAATAATGTTTTTGTAACTTAACGGTTTTTATTATTATTTTACCATTGAGCCATTTGCCTTTTGGGGTGGGCGCGAATCGCACGGTGAGGAGTGCAGTCACAAAAATTCAAAAACAAATAATTCTGGTAATGTAAATAAAAAATGATTCAAAAATGCATAAGAATTTGTTTTTTCGTGATTGTAAATTGTAGATAAAATTGAACTACGTATTTTCTAAGAGCTACACTGAAAAAATGTTGGGGTAGCAGCTGTCTTCTTAGTGGCAACGCAGCGCCACCACGGCGGTTGGTGCAACGGCTAGACCACATTTAAGTAAGCTATAGTACCAAACACGCGAGCAGATCCTTTCCCTTGTGTTGGGAACACAGCAGTCCCACAAAAGAGAATGAAATTTCCCCACGGCTCCAGAAATAGATTTTTGCAAACAAATTAGGCCGCAGGTCGCAGTTGAGTT
>JAAAKG020084313.1:0-16649 GCA_010014905.2 Druon quercuslanigerum | reverse complement strand
TAATTATATTTAATTTTTTGAAAAACGACATTATATAAGAAAAAAATTATCAGAAAAAAGTTGTTCACTTAAAAAAGAGCTGTCAATTTGTAATTGATTATTTCTTCATGAAACGCGTAGTTTTGGTTTTATTTGTAAAAAATAGAATTAAACATTTAAAAAATAAAATTTTCGAAAAAACAACAGAAGCGATGAAGAAAAAAGAATAGAAAAAAGTTGCTCATCCAAAAAGAAGCTAAAAATTTGCTAATAATACTTTTTAGTGTTCGTTCAGGACGAAAGAGCATTAACGAAAGAAAATTCACAATTACCAAAATAAATTACAAGTTTCTCAAACAAAAAAACAACACATTTTTAACAATATATTAAAATTTTCAAACAAGGAAAGGAAATTTAGACTAAAATAGATAAATCTTCAACAAAAATGGATTCTTAAACAAAATTTCAATTTTAAATCATAAAATGGCATATTAACATTTTCAATCAAAAAAATTTATTCTGAATAATAAAGAAACGCATTTTTAACCAAATATTTAGGTTTTCATACAATAACATGCATTTTTGCCTAAGTGATGAATTTAAAAAAATTGAATGTAATCAAAAATGCAAATTTGTTACCAAATAACTAAAAACATAACCGCAGCACATTTATTTTTAACCACACAATAACTAATCAGTTGAATTTTTATCAAAACGATAAATTTTATGACTAAGAGGCTTAAATTTCTAACAAAAAATAGAAATTTTCAATTAAGCCCATGATTTTTTTACCAAATACAGCGAAACTCTGATATAGGACCGTCTGCGGAACTAAATGGGGTTTCTTTTCCCCCACCACCAGCCCCAAAACCGGCACTGTATCAGATTTTCACTGTAGTTAAATTTTGAACTAAAAAATACTTATTTTCTGCCAAGCTTTCTTATTGGGATTCTATAAAATCATTACGCGTTTAAGCCGAAAAGCGAGTAAAGGGGAAAGAAAGAAATTTCCTCAAAATGCGGGAAAAAAGAAGAATTCTTCAAAAAGGGGAAATAGGTTCAGACTCTACCCTTTCAAATTAATAAATTAATTTATGGATGACCTTTTTATGGGGATCTGAGGTAAATGAGTGGATATGAAGTAGGGGAAGTAAGGGGGAAATTCTGTGAGAAGAAGTAGGGGAAATGAGATGAGGGGAACTATTTGAAATGTTTGGATGAGAAGTAGGGAAAGTGGAGGGAAATGATGATAAGGAAAGGGCGGAAAGAGATACAAAGAAAACTATGTTAAATGAGTGGATAAGAAGTAGGGTAAGTGAAGGGAAGGTATGATAAGGGAGTTAGGGGAAATTATATGAGTAAACTATGGTTAATTTTTTAATAAGAAGAAGGGGAAGTGAGGGACAATTCTGAGAGGAGTACTAGGGCAAATAAGATTAAGGGAACCATGTTAAATGCGTGGATAAGAAGTAGGTGAAGTAAGGGGAAATTATCATAAGGGAAGTAATGAAAATTACATGAGGGAAACCATGATAAATAAGTGAGTGAGAAATAGGAGTGTAAATTCTGAGAAGAAAATTAGGGGAAATGAGATGAGGGGAACTATGTAAAATTTTTGGACGAGAAGTAGGGATGTAAAAGGAAATTATGATAAAGCAAGTAGGAGTAATGAGATGACGCGAAACTATGGTAAATAAGTGTAAGAGAAATAGGGAAAGTGAGGGGAAATCATGATGAGGGAAGTAGGCGAAGCAGGGGGGTGGATACGAAGCAGGGCAAGTGAGTGGAAATAATGATAGAGGAAGGAGGAGAAAAAAGGTGGGGGGAGTATGCTAAGTAAGTGGATTATAAGTAGGGAAAGTGAGGGGAAATTCTGATAAGAGAAGGGATAAGGAAATGAGATAAGGGTAACTGGTGTATGTGTTATAAAAAATTATTTTGTTTGTTAAAAATTCAAGTGCTTTGTTAACGCTGCAACTACTTTTATAAATTTAAACAATTTAAAAAAAATTTTTGTTGTTTTCAAATTTAATTATTTTCTTAACATTTCGAATTTTTGGTAGAGAATTCAAATATTTGGTTACAATTTTTTTCTTAGAGAATTCGACAATTTTGTAAAAGATTTTTTGTTTATTCAGAATCCAACTTTGTTGTTAATAATTGGTTTTTTTGGATTAAAATTTTTATTAATTTAGAAAGAAATATAATGAATATATTAAAATATAATTTTTAAATAATTCATTTATTTTGTTGAATAACATTTTCTTTGAGAAAAATTAACTTTTTTATTGATAATTGATTTTCTTGGATTCAAAATTCGACTTCTCCATTTTCATTAAATTGTACTAAATTTCGACCATTTGGTTAGAAATTAATGTTTTTACGTAGAAAAGTCAACTTTTTTTTTAAATTCTACTATTCGTGAAAAATTTTATTTTTTTGTTAAAAATTAATCGAGAAAAAAAAGAAACTTATTTCACTTCATTTATTTTGTCTTATTTCCGCGGTTACAGACTATAGAGATTATTTTTAACGTGCATCACGTAAAATCAAATATGCCTAGAGTGTGTGTAAATAATTATATTTTTTCCTGGTTGACAAAGTATCTTGTAAATAAGATAAAAAATTGTCTGGGATTTTTAGGTTTGCCCCTTCCTAACTTGTCTCTCTAATCCTCCTAGCAAATTACAAAAATATTTTTTCCATTCTGCCATTTCAATATCTTGGCTTACTCTTTTTCTTTTTCTTTTTCTACTTACCACCTTCCATACCTCTTCTTCCGTCTTAGCCTTCTTCGCCTCTTTCTCAAACTCTTTATTTTCTTTCTCTTTCTTTTGATTACACAACACAGAATACTTTTTCTTTTTTCTCCACTTTCCTAATTTCTTTCTGACCTCCTTCTTTTTCTCTTAACCATCCTCATCCCATCCACTTCTATTCCCCCCTTTACTAACTTGATTTTTGTTTATGCATTCTAATCCTCTTTTTACTTTTCCTATCATTCGTTTTCATCTCTTACACATCTCCCTTTCTCATATTGATATTCCTTACCTTTTCTCTTAACTGTTCTTTTCCTTCATTTGACTAATCCCCATATTACTATTATTTTTTTCTGCCTCTAATGTTACTATTAAGGTAAAGTGATCCGAATTAATACAATCACCTACCTCTAATTTTTTTACCTTATCTCTTTCCTCATCGTCCACTGTCACATAATCAATTACCGTTCCTCTTTCTGCTCTTAACCATGTATATTCTCCTTCCCTATCTCCTTCTATATTTCCGTTTAAGATAAAACATCCCAACTCCTTCAAGCTGTTTAACAACTTCTTTCCCTCCCCTTTCCCTTCTTCCTCTATCCCTGTTATCGCATTGAAATCCCCACCTATTATAAGTCTCATCTTTTCTTTATTTTTTTCCATTATTTCTTTTAACTCCTCCGCTTTCTTCTTTACATCTCTATTCGCATTAATCCCCACTACCTTCCACTTCTCTCCTTCCATCTTTACCTCTTCTACTGTGTATCCTTCTTTTTATTCTTTTCTCTCTTTCTTATCTTTTCCTGTTGTACATTCATTTCTGACTCCCATCACCATTCCTCCGATTGCTAGTCCTTTTTGATTCTTGCTCTCTACATTTTAAACTTACCATTCGTAACCTCTTGGTAATCTGCCCCTCACTCTTTCCCATCCCTTTTCATCTATTCTTTCTCTACAATCCTGCTATATCCCAGCAACATATCCTCTATTTTTCCCTACATTCTTTTTTTGTCTCTTTTTGCCTCTTACCATTTCTTATTTTTCTATCTCTTGTTCCTTCCTCTCTTAGTTTATCTGCACCTCATTTCTTATTAACTCTTCCCTTTCTTCATCACAATTCCACCATACTCGGTTTATCTGTATTCTCCCATATTTAACCCATGTTTTCCCTTTTTTCTTTCCTCTTCCTCTATTTTCCTGAACTTGTATTACATTCTCCTTTCTACTGATGTCAATTCATCCTCTATACTCTACGAGCTTCCATATAACATCCTCTTCTTTGTCATCACACCCTCTTATGTTCCCATCTCTTTAGTTTCACCAGTACCATTATCTCTTCTCTTCGCCCTTTCTCCTACACTTCTCACTTCCTCTATCTCTACGTCAACATAAATTCATTTTAGTACTTCTTCCACTCCTTCCTACATCTCCTTCCCTTCTAATCTTATACCCTTTATCACTATCTCTCTTTTTGTTTCTTCTCTCTCTTTCATTTCTATTTTTTTTCTATTTTTTTAGTCTTTTCTTCTCCGTATTCCCACTCTCGCCCCCCATCATGATCTCGGTTCGAGCTTTTTATCTTCCTTATGCTACATTGCATCTCCTTTACCTTTTTATTAATATCTTTCTGCTTCTCCAGTATACATTTATAACACACTAATTTGAACATTTTAATTTTTCTTACTTTAGTTTTATTTTTAATAATTAAAAAAAAAAATCTTTTACACCAAGATCCCCTAAATTTGAAAGCCTTACAAATTTTTTAATGATAGCAATTCGGTTAAAAATTTGCAGGCAAAAAATATTTTTTCAAACAATTTAAAAATTTTGTTGACATTGAATTTGCCGCCTAATTTTTTTCGAAAAAATCGTGTACTTGAGAATGATCAAAAAAAGTCCTGTTAATATTTTAGATTTTTTTTCTATTAATTCAAGTTTTTTGCAAAAACATTATTTTCTTGCTGGAAAAATTTTGTTGTTGTTACAAATTTCAATATTTATTTAAAATTTTTTTTTTTAAGATAGCAATTAATTATATTTAAAAGAAATAATTGTTTAAATAATTTATTATTATTTATGACCATATTTTCAGAATAATGCTAGAAAGTTGCAATTTTTTTTAAATTTCTACCTTTTATTAATTTTTTTCCAAGAGTGATGGTGATAATAATTCCTATTAAAAAAAATAATTTTATAAACCATTTATTATTTTTTTTATTAAATTAGGTTACAAAAATACTGTTTATTCCCAAATTTGTATTTTTTTATATCTTAGGTAACAAATTTGAAAATCTTAATTTTTATTTCCTGTTTGATAAAATATTTCCAAAACGTGATTTTTTGTAAATATTGCGTCTAGTGTTTTTAAACGATAATTTCGAAAATACAAAATGAAGGACACATATTTTATCCTCTTAATTTTTCTTCCTTATCTTACAATTATTTTTTTTTATTTTTTATTTTTAAGAAGGTATCGACTCAAATATTTTTTTTATTGGTCAATAATTATCATTAATAATTATTTTTATAATTATTATGAATTATTTAATTGATTATTATTTATTCCTAATTATTATATTTTAATGTATGAATCCTAAACTAAAGAATTTTGATTCAATCGCAACAACTGTAAGTAGAAAAAGAATTTAAAAATTGTTACATATAGTTAATCAATGAAATAAATTCAATTATTATTTAATTCAAATATTTTTATATTAATTTTAAATTTAAAAAAGTTATATAATTTTGTGAAGGAAAAATTTTTTATCTAAAAAGATGAATTTGAAAAAAATTTAATTGTTGCTTCTACCGAAAAGAAGAATTAAAAAAAAATTAATTAAATTTTAAAAGAAAAAAAGATAATTTTGCAATAACAAAAAAATTGGATTTTCAATCAAGAAAATTACTTACTATCTAAAAGACGATTTTAAAAGCAAAAGATTTAAATTTTCAAACAACAAAAACTTTTTCCAAATTGTTAAAATTTTAAAAAAGTTGTTCCACTCTCAACCAAATAGTTGAATTTTTAACAAAAATAATTTTCAACCTAATAATTAATTTTTTTACCAAAATTCAACTCCTTTTTTGAAAATTTGTCTTTTTGATTTAAAAACTAAAATCTTCAACAGAAAATTAACTTATTGTTTACAATTAATATTTCGGTATTGCAAAGTGAACTGAAATTTTTTCTAAATAAAAATCCAATTACTTTTTTTTTAATTATAAATTCATCTGCTTCAGTACAAATTTATTCTTTCTTGAATGAAAATAAAATTATCTGGTAGATAATTCAACAATTTTCTTAAAAATTCACTCGGTTTGAATTCAACAATATAGCGTATACGAAAAAAATGGTTTCAAAAATTTCTAAATGTTGTTTAGAAAAAAATTATCTCTCAACATCCGTTTATTTTGTTATTAGTTCAGAAAATAATAATTTTTCTCGCTTTATAGATAGAAAACGGTTTAAACAAATAAAAATTGTTTCATAATTTTGATAACATCCTTTAAAAATTTACTGCTCTCAAAATTCTTTAATTGTCTCATTATTTCCAGAAAATAACTTTTTACGATTTTCGGTAGAAAAAAATTTAAAAAAAAATTAACATTAAACTTTAAATAAATATAATTATTTAATTTAAATAAATTAATAAAGGTGTTTAAAGAATTCTACATTATTTTTAAATACTTGAAAATTCGTTCCTTATAAACTGAAAATAATTCATAGTGCAAAAATTATAAATAAATAAAAATAAAATTAATTAAAAAAGAATAATTAATAAAAGGGGATTGGGCTATCGAAATTAAGGGTTGTTGGGTAAAAAAAATTAAATTAAAAAATTTTTAAAAATTCTTAAGGAAAGCCCTTTGTTTGAATATTTTGAGGGAAAAAACAATTAAAAAATTTTCTTGAGATTGAATTTGAGCTGGCAATTAGCTATATTCAAAACAAATAATTTTTTAAATAATTTATTATCATTTATATCAATATTTTCTCAGAATAATGCTAGACAGTTGCAATTTTTTTTAAATTTCTACCTTGTATTAATTTTTTCCAACAGTGAAGTGATAATCAATCCTAGTTAACAAAAAAAATTTTATAACAAAATTTCTGCTTTTTGTCAGTTTTTTATCTACACCGATACAACATTTAACGCAATTTAAGAACTAATTTTTATTTCCTGTTTGCCAAAATGTTTCCAAAACGTGATTTTTTGTAAATATTTCGAAAATACAAAATGAGGCACACATATTTTATCCTCTTACTCTTTCTTCCTCATCTTAAAATTATTTTCCTTCGTACTTATTTTTAAGAAGGTATCGACGCAAATATTTTTTTAGATTGGTCAATAATTATTTTTGATTATAATTTGTATAGTTATTATTATTAATTTTATTGGTTATTATTTATTATTTATTGATGTAATTTGAATTCTAAAGTCTAAACTGCAAGTAGAAAAATAATTTAAAGATTGTTACAAATAATTAATCAATTAAATAAATTAAATTATTATTTTATTTTGAATACTTTTATAGAAATTTAACCTTTTTGTTAGAAAATTATATTTTTGAGTTAAAAATTGGATTGTTTTGTGTATAATTATGCACAATAAGCTTCTTACTTACTTGGTAAATTTAAATAAAATTTTTTTTTCACAAATGAATTAAATTTTTCACGAAATACTTGCATTTCTGTTGAATTGTTCAATTGTTGTTCTGAAAAAATTAATTGTTAACTAAATGGAATTTTTAAACATAATATATCAATTTTAAATTTTAAAAAGTTATATATTTTCTTAAAGGAAAAATTTTAAATCGAAAATGATGAATTCAAAAAAAATTTAATTTTTGCTTTATCAATCGAAAAATTTCTTTTTCATAATTGTTGAATTTTCGGCGAAAACTATTTATTTTTGATCAAACATTTGAATTATCAACCAAAAACATAAATTTTTAACCAGGGATAATTATTTTTTATCTTTATCTTTTTTATCTATTTTTTATATTTTTATAAAAAAATATTTTTTTCAAAATTGTTTAAAATTAAAAAAAATAATTCAACTCTCAAAAAAATAGTTGAATTTGAAAAAAAAAAATTTTTTTAGCAAAATACATAAATTATGAAACAAAAATAATTTTTAGCCCAAAAAAGTTAGATTCTCAAAAAAAAAATTTTTTTTTTCAAAAGTGTTGAAATTATTGAATCAAAAAGAGAAATTTAAAAACAAAACAATTGCATTTTCGGCCAAAAAAGTTCCACTCTCAAAAATTAATTGAATTTCAACAAAAAAGAGGATTTTTTAGCAAAATAAATTTATAATGCAACAAAAATAATTTTCAACATAATAATTAATTTTTTTATCAAAGCATTACATTTTTATACCAGAAAGATTAATTATTACCAAAAAAGTTCGATTTTTAAACAAAAAAATGTCTTTAACATAATTAGTGATTTTGCTAAGAAAGCCATAAATTAAAAAATTATTTTGTACCAAAAATACGAATTTCTAACAAACTAATGAAAAAAATCTGTTAAACAAATAAAAAAAAATTCTGCCAAAGTAATTAAGTTTTGGACTCAGAAATATTAATTATTAACAAAAAATTAGATTCTCAACAAAAAAATTTCTTTTCCAAAAGTGTTGAATTATTGGATCAAACAAAAAAATTTTAAAACTAAACAATTGAATTTTCAGACAAAAAAGAACATTTTTCAAAATTGTCTAAATTTAAAAAAAAGTTGTTTCACTCTCAAACAAATAGTTGAATTTTCAAGAAAAAAGATGATTTTTTGGTATAATAAATGAATAATTCAACAAAAATAATTTTTCATCTGATATTTCAATTTTCTGCCGCAGTAATTAAACTTTTAACGCAAAAATATTAATTATTAACCAAAAAGTTTAATTCTCAAACAAAAAAATTTCTTTTACAAAATTCTTGAATTTTCTACAAAAACGTAAAGTTTTAACCAGGCAGAATTATTTTCTATCAAAAAGAAGAATTTAAAAAGATGAAAATTTAATTTTTACATAAAAAAACTTTTTTCCAAATTGTTTAATTAAAAAAAAAATAGTTCTACTCTC
Source organism: Druon quercuslanigerum (assembly GCA_010014905.2). NCBI lineage: Eukaryota > Metazoa > Arthropoda > Insecta > Hymenoptera > Cynipidae > Druon > Druon quercuslanigerum. Next base: position 7,825 of record JAAAKG020084313.1, on the reverse strand, counting down.
AACCAAATAGTTGAATTTTTAACAAAAGGATTTTTTTACTATTAAAATACATAAATTATAAAACAAGAATAATGTTTAGCCTAATTGTTACATTTTCTACCAAAGTGATTAACTTTTTAACCCAGAACGAATAATTATTAACAAAAAATCAGATTCTGAAAAAAAATTATTTTTTAAAAATGTTGAATTATTGAATCAAAAAAAGAAATTTAAAAACAAAACAATTGAATTTTCAGACAAAAAAGAACTTTTTTCAAAATTCTTGAATTTTCTACAAAAACGAAGAATTTTTAACCAAATATTTTAAACATTAACCGAAAATATAAATTTCTAACGAGGGAGAATTATTTTCTATCAAAAAGAAGAATTTAAAAACAAAAAAAAATCTAATTTTTAGACAAAAAAAAACTTTTTGCCAAATTGTTTAAATTTTAAAATAGTATTTACACTCTTAACCAAAAAGTTAAATTTTCAACAAAGAAGAAGGTTTTTTTGGAAAAATATGAATAATGCAACAAAAATAATTTCCAACATAATAATTGATTTTTTTACCAAAGCATTACATTTTTATATCAGAAAGATTTATTATTAACAAAAAAGTTCCATTTTCGAACAAAAAAATTTCTTTTAAAAAAAGTGTTAAATTATTTAATTATAAAGAGACAAAAAAAAAGAAAATGATTAAATTTTTAGACAAAAAAGATTTTTTTTTAAAATGGTCTTAATTTTGAAAAATTTATTCCACTCTCAAAGAAATAGTTGAATTTTTAACAAAAAAGTTGACTTTTTAGCAAAATACATGAATAATGCCACAAAAATAATTTTCAATCTAAAAATAATTTTTTTACTAAAGCATTACATTTTTATGTAAGAAAGATTAATTATTAACAAAAACTTCGATTTTCGAACAAAAAATGTCTTTAACAAATTTAGTGATTTTGCTACGAAAATCATTATTCCTAATAATATATTTAAATCATTACAAACAAAAAATTTTTTTTCAGGAAGAACAATTTTCTATCAAAAAGGAGAATTTAGAAACAAAAAAATTTAATTTTTAGACAAAAAAAATTTTTTTTTCTAAATTGTTTAAATTGTAATATAGTAGTTCCGCTCTTAACCAAAAAGTTGAATTTTCAACCAAGAAGAAGATTTTTTAGAAAAATAAATTAATTATGGAAAAAATAACTTTTAACGTAATAATTAAACTTTTAACCCAAAAATATTAATTATTAACCAAAAAGTTAAATTCTCAGCCGAAAAAATGTATAATTATTTTCTATCCAAAAGACGAATTTAAACACAAAAAATTGAATTTTCAGACATAAAAAGTCTTTTTTCAAAAAAAAAAGATTTTTTTTAGCAAAATACATAAATTATAAAACAAAAATAATTTTTTTTCTAATTATTGCATTTTCTACAAAATTGATTAACTTTTAAATCTAGAAAGATTAATTATTTAAAAAAGCTAGATTCTAAAGAAACAAAAATTTCTTTTTTAAAAGTGTTGAATTTTCTACGAAAAAGATGATTTTTTGATCAAATATTTAAATTAATAACCAAAAACATGATTTTTTAACAAATTAATTAAATTTTTAAAGAAAAGAACATAATTTTACAATAAAATATATGAATTACGAAAAAAATGGTCAACTAAATAATTACATTTTCTACCAAAGTAAATAAAGCTTTAACCCTGAAAGATTAATTATTAACAAAAAATTTGGAGTCTCAATCAAGAAAATTTATTTTACAAAATTGTTGAATTTTCGACAAAAATGATAAATTTTTTACCAAATATTTGGATTATTAACGAAAAAAATCAATTTTTAACCAAGGAGAATTATTTTCGATCAAAAAGAAAAATTAATTTTCAGACAAAAAAGTACTTTTTTCAAAATTGTTTAAATTAAAAAAAAAATCCACTCTGATTCAAATAGTTAAATTTTCAACAAAAAATTTTTTTTAGAAAAATACCATAAATTATGAAACAAAAATAATTTTCAGCACATAAAAGTTAGATTCTCAAAAAAAAATTTTTTTTTTTTTTGAAATGTGTTGAATTATTGAAAATTGTCTACAGTTTAAAAAAGTAGTTCCACTCTCAAAAATTAGTTAAATTTTAAAAAAAAAGATAATTTTTTAGCAAAATGAATTAATAGTGCAACAAAAATAATTTCTAACAAAATATTTAATTTTTTTACTGAAGCATTATATTTTTGTACCAGAAAGATTAATTATTAACAAAACATGTCTTTAACAAAATTAGTAATTTTGCTACGAAAAAAAGTTGTAACAAAATATTTAAATTATTAAACAAATAATGAATTTTTAACCAGGAAGAATTATTTTATATCAAAAAGAAGAATTTGAAAACAAAAAAATTTAATTTTCTGACGAAAAAAAACTTTTTTCTAAATTGTTTAAATTCCACTTTTAACCAAAGAGTTGAATTTTCAACAAGAAAGAAGATTCTTCAGAAAAATACATGAATTATGGAAAAAATAATTTTTAAGTTAATAATTAAATTTTCTGTTGAAGTAATTAAACTTTTAATGCAGAAATATTAATTATCAATCAAAAAGTTGAATTCTAAACAAAAAAATGTATTTTACAAAATTGTTGAATTTTGTACAAAAACGATTAATTTTCAATCAGAAAGAATTATTTTCTATCCAAAAGACGAAGTTTAATACAAAAAATTGCATTTTCATAAAAAAATCTTTTTTAAAAATTGTTTCAATTTTAAAAAAATAGTTCCACTTTCATAAATAGTTGAATTTTTAACAAAAAGATTTTTTTTTAGCAAAATACATAAATTATAAAACAAAAATAACGTTTAGCCTAATTGTTACATTTTCTACCAAAGTCATTAACTTTTTTATTTCGAAAGATTAATTATTAGCAAAAAAGTTAGATTGTTGAATTTTTTACAAAAAGTTGATTTTCTAGAAAAATAAATTAATAATCCAACAAAAACAATTTCCAAGCTAATAGTTAATTTTTTTACCAAAGCATTATATTTTTTTATCAGAACGATTAATTATTAACAAAAAAGTTCGCTTTTCAAACAAAAAAATGACTTAAACAAAATTACTGATTTTTTTATGTACACCATTATTTGTAACAAAATATTTAAATTTTCAATCAAAAAAATGAATTTTATCTAGGAAGAATTATTTTCTATCAAAAAGAAGAATTCAAAAAACAAAAAAATTAATTTTTAGACAAAAAATTCTTTTTTCAAAATTGTTTAAATTTTTTAAAAAACAAAGAAGATGATTTTTTAGAAAAATAAATGAATTATGTTAAAAATCATTTTCAATCTAATAATTAAATTTTTCTATCGAAGTAATTAAACCTTTAACACAGAAATATTAATTATTAAACAAAAAGTTTAATTGTCAACCAAAAAAAAATTATTTTACAAAATTGTTGAATTTTGTACGAAAACGATTAATTTTCAATCAGGACGAATTATTTTCTATCCAAAAGACGAATTTAAACACAAAAAAATTGAATTTTTAGATAAAAAAAATCTTTTTTCAAAATTGTTTAAATTTGAAAATAGTAGTTCCACTCTTAACCAAATATATTTATTTTCAATACAAAAGATGATTTTCTAACAAAATAAATAAATAATTAAACGAAAATAATTACAAGCCTTATAATTAATTTTTTTTACCAAAGTATTACATTTTTATTTATTTTATTTTTATAACATAAAAAAATGTCTTTTACAAAATTATTAAATTTTCTACGAAAATAATGACTTTTTAACCAAATATTTGAAATATTAGCCAAAAAAACACAGAAAGATTAATTATTTAAAAAAAAGTTAGTCTCAACAAAAAAAATATTTTTCAAAAGTTTTGAATTATTAAATCAAAAAGAGAAATTTAATAATAAAACAATTCAATTTTCAGACAAAAAGGAACTTTTTTCAAAATTGTCTTAATTAAAAAAAAGACAAACAAATAGTTGAATTTTTAACAAAAAATATGATTTTTTAGGAAAATAAATGAGTAATGCAACAAAACAAATTTTCAACCTAATAACTTATTTTTTTACCAAAGAATTACATTTTTATACCAGAAAATTTAATTATTTAAAAAAAAATTCAATTTTCGAACAACAAAATTTCTTGTAAAAAATTAGTGATATTTCTGTGTAAACCATTTTTGTAACAAAATATTTAAATTATTAACAAAAAATTAATTTTTAACAAGAAAGAATTATTTTCTATCAAAAAGAAGAATTTAAAAACAAAAAAGTGAATTTTTAGTCTAAATAAAACTTTCTTACAAATTGTTTAAATTTTAATATAGTAATTCTACTCTTAACCAAAAAGTTGAATTCTCAAACAAAAAAAATTTATTTTACAAAATTCTTGAATTTTCTACAAAACGATAATTTTTGAACCAATTATCTAAATTATTAACAACAAAAAAATAAATTTTTAACCAGGGAGAATTATTTTCTATCAACAAGAAGAATTTAAAAACAAAAAAAGTGAATTTTTAGTCATAATAAAACTTTTTTACAAATCGTTTAAATTTTAATATAGTAATTCTACTCTAAAACCAAAAAGTTGAATTTTCAAAAAAAGAAAAAGATTTTTTAGAAAAATACATGAATTATGGAAAAAATTAATTTTCCAATCAAAAAAAAATTTCTTTGACTAAATTCATGAATTTTCTACAAAAGAGATAAATTTTTAACTAAATATTTAAATTATGACATAAAAAATTAATTTTCAACCAGAAAGAATTATTTTCTATCAAAAAGAAGAAATTAAAAACAAAAAAATTGAATTTTCAGACAAAAAATCTTTTTTCAAAATTGTTTAAATTTTAAAATAGATTTGAATTTTTAACAATGCAGAAGATTTTTTTGATAAATACGTGAAATATTAAAAAAATCAATTTCAACCTAATAATTAAAGTTAACACGCAGAAATATTAATTATTAACCAAAAAGTTCAATTATCAACCAAAAAAATGTATTTTACAAAATTCTTAAATTTTGTACGAAAGCGATTAATTTTCTATCAGGAAGAATTATTTTTTATCCAAAAGACGAATTTTAAAAAAAAATGAATTTTCAGACATAAAAAATCTTTTTTCAACAAAAATATTTTTTTTTAGTAAAATACATAAATTATGAAACAAAAATAATGTTTAGCCTGATTATTACATTTTCTACAAAAGTGAATAACTTTTTAATCCAGAAAGATTAATTATTAACGAAAAAGCTAGATTCTAAAGAAACAAAAAAATTTTTTTTTAAAGTGTTGAATTTTCTACGAAAAAGATTATTTTTTGACAAATATTTGAATTTTTAAAGAAAAGAAGATAATTTTACAATAAAATATATAAATTACGAAAAAAATGGTCAACTAAATAATTACATTTTCTACCAAAGTAAATAAAGCTTTAACCCTGAAAGATTAATTATTAACAAAAAATTTGGAGTCTCAATTAAGAAAATTTATTTTCCAAAATTTTTGAATTTTCGACAAAAACGATTAATTTTTAATAAAATATTTAGATTTTTAACCAGAAACATAAATTTTTAACCAGGGACAATTATTCTCCATCAAAAAGAAAGATTTAAAAATAAAAAAATTAATTTTCAGACAAAAAAGTACTTTTTTCAAAATTGTCTAAATTAAAAAAAAAGTTGTTCCACTCTCAAAGAAATGAATAAATTTTCAACAAAAAAGATGATTTTTTAGGAAAATAAATAAATAATTCAACAAAAATAATTTTCAACCTTATAATTAATTTTTTGACCACAGAATTACATTTTTATAAGACAAAGGTTAATTATTAACAAAAAAGTTCAATTGTCGGAAAAAAGTCTTTTACAAAATTATTAAATTTTCTACAAAAACGATAAATTTTTAACCAGGTAGAATTATTTTATATCAACAAGAAAAATTTAAAAACAAAAAAATTAAAATGTTAGACTAAAAAAAACTTTTTCCCAAATTGTTATTTGAACATATTAGTTACACTTTTAACCAAAAAGTTGAATTTTGAACAAAGAAGAAGATTTTTTAGAAAAATAAATGAATGGAAAAAATCATTTTCAACCTAAAAATTAAATTTTCTACAAATTAATTAAACTTTTTATTCAAAAATATTAATTATTAGCCAAAAATTTCAATTTTCAAACAAAAAAATTTCTTTTACAAAATTCTTGAATTTTCTAGAAAAACGAAAAAATTTTAACCAAATATTTGAATTATTAACCAAAACCGTAAATTTTAACTAGGGAGTATTGTTTTCTATTAAATAGAAGAATTTAAAACCCAAAAAACTTAATATTTATTAAAAAAACTTTTTTCCAAATTGTTTAAATTTTAAAATAGTAGATCCACATAAATTATGAAACAAAAATAAGGTTTAGCCTAATAATTAATCTTTTTACCAAAGCATTACATTTTTATACCAGAAAGATTAAATATTAACAAAAATTTCGATTTTCAAAAAAAAAAAAAAAATTAATTTTTAACAAGGGAGAATTATTTTGTACCTAAAGTCCGAATTTTTAACAAACTAATAAAAAAAAATTGTTGAACAAATAAATAAATTTTCTACCAAAGTAATTAAGTTTTTAACCCATAAAGATAAATTATTAACAAAAAAGTTGCATTCTCAACCAAACAAATTTTCTTTTACAAAAATGTTAGTCCCTGCTATTGTAAAAAAAATCACTCTCCTTTTTATTTTTCGATAGAATTTGATGATACGTTTTTTTGTGTGTTTGGGGGGGGGGGCAAACAAAAGTTGTAAACGATATTGTGCGGGGTGGGGGGAGGGTAAAAATAGCATAAAATTCGTAACTTATTTTATGGTGTACCCTGTATAAAAAGTTAGAGGTACAATTCAGCATTATTGAGAAAAGTCTTTCTCCCGGAAACTGAATTCGTAAAAAGTTCCTGGGGTGGCCCGCAGCGATTACTGGACAGTTTTCATTCTTTCGAATCAAGGGAGAATCCACACTGGTCAAACTAGAAATCCTTAAATTCCGATCATCCCGACAAAGATTCTCCGAGAGAGCAGGAAAAATATCAGATGGACTGAAACTTTAAAGTTTTGCAACTTTCTATTTACAGACATAAAAGTTTGTTCGAATATTCTATATACATCGAAATCTGGACACAAAGACGTTGATAAGAATTAAAACTAAAGCTAAAAACTGCAGTTAAAAAAACACTTTTAGTCAAATTTTCAAGAAAGGTAAGGTAAGTAATTAATTAGAGTCAAGAAAATTAATTGTTTAAATATTTTATTATTATTATTATTATTAGTATATTTAAATAATGCTGGAAACATGCCTTTTCCTGAAATTTCTCAATTTTTGTTCAATTTTTAATTGGAGTAAAGTGATAATGAATAAAGTTAACCAAAATAATTGTTTAAAGAATTCATTATCATTGTTAATAATATTCTGTTCACTTAATTTGTTGAATATTGCGGTTTTGTCTCAACTTTTCAACTATTTGTCTATTTTTAATTAGGCGTGTCTTAATAATTGATTAGATTAAGCAAAAATAATTTTTTAAACAAATTATTATTGTTTATCACGATACTTATTATTAAAGAGCGAAAATAATTCACTTAAAACAACAACAATTTCTAGCACGTATCTAATGAAAGATAATTAAAAACAATAAAAAGGGATCAGTTTAATTTTTAGTTAAACAAATTAATCCAAAATTCGAAACAAAAGAAAATTTCAAAAAAAAAAATAAAAGAGATATTATTATTTTAAAATACAAACTTCAAAATTTCTTTTTTCGGTTGAACAAATTAAT